>JAYESD010000001.1:6570747-6793332 GCA_036927565.1 Tuctoria greenei | reverse complement strand
CTCTTCGATCCTACAATTGGTATCAGAGCCACGGTGCTCTAATCTTTGTGATTTGCACGTGTTTTTGACTAATCATCATGGAGAAGTACTCCGTCAAACCTTGTGTGTTTGCTGGTATTGATTTCCAGGTTTGGAAGGCACGCATGGAGGCCTTCATCCAGGCGCAAGGCTTCGCAATATGGGAAAAGGTGTACAAACCGTATGAAGTCCCACCTAACGATCAAGTTACGGCTACTAACCTCCGGGATGTCGACAACAACAACAAAGCCCGAAACTTGATCATCCAAGGACTCACTCAAAGCGACTTTGATCGTGTCGCGCACCTCCGATCAGCATACGACGTTTGGAGAGCTCTCTGTGATTATCATGAAGGCTCCAACACAATCAAGGAGGTAAAACAAGATATGTTCAAAAAGGAATATATGCGTTTTGAGATGCAACCAGGTGAGTCTATCGATGACCTCTTTGCTCGTTTCAATAAAATTCTCAGCAACTTACGTAGTGTCAATGTTAATTTTTCTGATGCTGAGAATGCTAGACAACTTCTTAGTGCATTAGACATGTCAGTTTGGGAGATGAAAGTAACATCCATTCGTGAATCAACTGTCATGAGTTCTCTTACATTAGATGTACTTTATTCTAAACTAAAAACTCATGAAATTGACATCCTAGCACGTAAGAACCCAAACAAGTCTATTGCATTTGTCTCACAACGAGATATGTCTAGCTCCGGTCAATCATCATCCTGCAATATTCTTGCTTTGTTGTCCTCACTAACCCTGGAACAGATCGAAGAATTTCCAGAAGAGGAGTTGGCACTCATCTCTACTAGATTCTCAAAAGCATTGCAAAATATGAGAACTAGAAGGAGAGGAAGCTCCGGACCTCAACGCTGTTTTGAATGTGGTAAAACAGGACACTTTCGTACAGAATGCCCTAACCTTTCAGGTCCGACCACCCGGGAAGAAAAACAAAGCAAGATCCGGACCTCCTCTGGAAATTCCAACAAGAAGAAGAAAGGTACCATAGGACGCAAGATGATCAACAGCTTCATCACCGCACTTCAAGAGCTCAGTTCAAGTGATGTAGACTTTGAAAGTGATGAAGATAATGATGATCTGGCCAACTTATGCTTCATGGCGGGCAAAGCAAGATCAAGATCAAGTCAGGAGGATGCAGAACACAGCAGTGAAGACGATGAGGTTACACGCTTGAGGAAGGAGAATATTTGGATTGTGGATTCAGGTTGCTCACGCCACATGACCGGTAACAAAGATTGGTTCTCCTCCCTCACCTTTGTGTCACGTGTAGAGAATGTTACTTTTGCCGATAATTCTTCAACTCCTATAATTGCTAAGGGTTCGGTTAGAGTAAATAATCACTACACTTTGAAGGATGTGGCACTTGTAAAAAATTTGAAATATAACTTGCTTTCTGTTTCACAATTGCTAGATGAAAATCTAGAAATTACTTTCAATAAAAACTGCTGCAAAGTTGTAGATTCAAATAGTGAGCTTATTTTTAACATGTCTCGGTTTGGAAGAGTTTTTAAAGCTGATTTTGATATGTCTTCTTCTAAGCATAGGTGTCTAGTTGCTAATGATTCAAAGGACTTATATTTTTGGCATCGTAGACTTGGTCACGTAGGCTTTGATCATCTAACGCGTGTTAGTACTCTTGATCGCATACGTGGGCTGCCTAAGCTAAAAGGGGACAAAGAAATTGTGTGCTCTTCTTGTAGACATGCTAAGATGGTTGCAGGTTCACATACTCCTCTCACAATGATCATGACAACTGAACCATGTCAACTTTTGCATCTTGACACCGTAGGACCTTCACGTGTTCAATCCTTCGGTGGTAAATGGTATGCTCTCGTTATTGTTGATGATTATTCTAGATATTCTTGGGTGTATTTTATGGCGTCTAAGAATGAAGTCTTTAGTCACTTTAGAACTTTATTTCTTAGATTATCAATTGATCACCCAGGATCATTAAAAGCAATTAGAAGTGATAATGGAACTGAATTTAAAATCAATTCTTTGATCACTTTTGTGCTGAAAATAGAATAGATCATCAATTTTCTTCACCATATGTACCTCAACAAAACGGTGTTGTAGAAAGAAAGAACAGAACCCTAGTTGAGATGGCTAGGACTATGCTTGATGAATATCAAACCCCTAGGAAATTTTGGGCAGATGCATTAGCAACCGCTTGTTATGTCTCAAATCGTGTTTTCTTGCGTTCTAAGCTAGGTAAAACACCATATGAGCTCCGGTTTGGACATAGGCCTAGTGTTACACACTTTCGGGTCTTTGGTTGCAAATGCTTTGTTAAGAAACATGGTAATCTTGATAAATTTGAACCTAGATCCAATGATGGCATGTTTCTTGGTTATCCATCTCATACTAGAGGCTACCGTGTGCTTTTACTTGACACTAACAAAATTGTGGAGACTTGTGAAGTGTCTTTTGATGAAGCTAGCCCAGGTACTAGCTCCGGTGTTGCAGGACCAGATTCATATCCTCAGGGGGAGGGTATTTTCGAAGATGAAGAAGAGCCGGTGATACTGCCTGGTAGTTCCGAAGTTGACACGTGTCCAGCTCCGGACATTGAACAAGCTCCGGCTGTCACCTCTGCTGGTCCTGATCATCCACAAATCACAAGCTCATCAATCTACAAGGAACTTAATGAAAAAGAAGCTTGTGAGACATCTGTTCCCCTACGTTTTTACAAAGATCATCCCCCACAACAGATGATTGGAAGCTTGCATGAACGAGTCACACGGTCCAGGTTTTGCGATCCAAACTCTCATGCTCATTCTGCTTTTGTTGCTTCTTTTGAACCCAAAGATATATCACACGCACTCACTAATGAATCCTGGATTATTGCCATGCAAGAAGAGTTAGAAAATTTTGAAAGAAATAATGTTTGGAAACTTGTACCTCCACCTCAAGGCCACACTTTAATTGGAACTAAATGGGTATATAAAAATAAACAAAGTGAGGATGGGGTTGTGATTAGGAATAAGGCTAGGTTGGTTGCTCAAGGTTTCACTCAAGTTGAAGGTCTAGATTTTGATGAAACTTTTGCTCCTGTCGCTAGATTAGAAGCCATAAGAATTTTGTTAGCTTTTGCAGCATCTAAAGGTTTTAAGCTATATCAAATGGATGTTAAAAGTGCTTTTCTTAATGGCTACATAGATGAGGAGGTTTATGTCAAACAACCACCAGGTTTTGAAAATCCAGATTTTCCTAATCATGTTTATAGACTGTCCAAAGCCTTATATGGTCTCAAACAAGCCCCTAGAGCATGGTATGATAGGTTAAAAACATTCTTACTTGAAAAGGGGTTTACAATGGGAAAGGTTGATAAAACTCTTTTTGTGCTTAATCATGGCAATGACTCATTATTCGTTCAAGTGTATGTGGATGATATTATCTTTGGTTGTGCTTCTCATGATCTTGTGTCCAAGTTTTCAGCAATGATGAGTTCCGAATTTGAAATGAGTATGATGGGTGAACTCACTTACTTTTTGGGGCTGCAAATCAAGCAAACCAAGGAGGGTACCTTTGTGCATCAAACAAAGTATACCAAAGATCTCCTAAGGCGCTTCAACATGGACAAAAGCAAGCCTCTTCGGACACCAATGGGAACAGCAACAACACTTGAACTTGATGAAGATGGTGAATCCGTGGATCAAAAAGAATATAGAAGTATGATCGGATCACTTTTGTACTTTACAGCATCAAGACCGGACATACAATTCATCGTATGTCTTTGTGCACGGTTTCAAGCTTCCCCACGTGTTTCACATCGTCAAGCTGTCAAAAGGATTCTCAGGTACTTACATGGAACTCAAGAATTTGGCATTTTTCTTCCTTCTTCCTCAATCGTTTCTTTGAAAGCTTTTTCGGATGCTGATTTTGGGGGTTGTAGGATTGATAGGAAAAGTACTTCCGGTGCTTGTCATTTTCTTGGTAATTCTCTTGTTGCTTGGTCCTCTAGAAAACAAAGTTCAGTTGCACAATCCACAGCCGAATCTGAGTATGTAGCTGTTGCTAGTGCTTGTTCACAAATTCTTTGGATTGTTCAAACACTTAAGGACTATGGGGTTGATCTAAATAGTGTTCCACTGTTCTGTGATAACACTAGTGCTATTTGCATTGCTAAAAACCCCGTGCAACATTCTAGAACTAAGCACATTGACATTAGGTATCACTTTCTCCGTGATAATGTTGAAAAAGGAAACATTGTGCTTCACCATGTAGATACCGAACAACAATTGGCTGACATTTTTACAAAACCTTTGGATTTCACTCGTTTTTGTTACATTCGTAGTGAAATAGGGGTTATGCATCCTCATGGCTTAAATTGAGGGGGAGTTTTTGAAACTTAGGAAGTCTATGTGTGAATCTGAAATTAAAATAATATGAGCATATTATTTCATACATATATGACTTTGTGATTCCTTTTACATGCTGAAAGTTCTTACTACATTACTCGTGTTATACTTTTTGTAGTTTTTGCCATGTCTAGTAATTGGAATAATTACTTACACTAAAACTGGTCATGGTCGAACTTTCTTGCTGTTTTGAACTTGTTGCATGCTCACAAATGCTTTTAATCATTAAGAATTTATCAAGTAATCAACTCACATGTTGAGTTTTTATGAACAAATATAAATTGAGAAAAGATCAAGAGAATATGCATGCATCGCACTTCTTCTTTCGAGATGGCTTGTCATTGCACTTAGATATGAACTTGGAAGAAGTTGTGTATGACTAAAACCATGTCCTTAAGCTTCTGATTGTCAAATGACATAGGCTTGGCTTGGTTGGTTAGAATAAGGCAGATGAGCATATAATCTCTTGCAAATATCATATTATCTAAATTTATGCTTTGAAAAATAATAAAATGCAGCAACAAATGTCATGCTTTCAGGTTTTGAAATAGTTGAGTTTGTGAGATCATGACCTGCTAAAATGGAAAATCACACTTGCTTTCTAGCATGGCTTACACTACATTATGTATCTCATTGATGTGATAGTGTAAGTTACTTGATAGTATGACTTGGGTGAGCTTTGTTTATATGTATATGTTATAATATGCTCATAACAACTAAAGAAGGAGAGATAATTTGTTTATATCTCATAACAATTAAAATTTCTCTTTTACCTTGCTGAATACATTGTCAAAGGGGGAGAGATTAATCACACATTAAAAAAAAGGAGAGTTAATAAAGGGGGAGACATTTTCATTTTCAAAAGGGGGAGAGATTTTCATTTACATTTGTTTTACAAAAGGGGAGAAATTGTTTTCAAAACTTTTATGTGAATAAGCCAATGTTTGGATTTTAAATGGTGTTGCCAATGCATTCATCAAGGGGGAGATTGTAAGACCTATGTGTGCTGAATACATTGGCTTGTAGTAAATACACTTGGCTTTGATGATAAAAGTTTTTAATATCACCAAAACACCTTTTTATCAAGGTCCGACTCTAGCTCTGAGCTACAACAAGGTCCGACGATAGGTCCGGCTTGTTTTGGGTAGCTCCGGCTACATTAGATGCTAGGTCCGGCTTCTTGGTAAGGTCCGACTAGCTTTGGATAGCTCCGGTGAGCTTTGTGTTTAGCTCCAGCATGTCTTAGATAGCTCCGGCATGCTTTTGCTAAGCTCCGAATTACTTTGATCTAGCTCCGGTTTTGGGTTGACTAGTTCCGACTAGTTTTGATAAGCTCCGGATCCAGGATCTACTAGTTTTGATAAGCTCCGGATCCAGGATCTACTAGTTTTGGTAAGCTCCGGCGCTAGGTTCTACTAGCTCTTGTTAGCTCCGGCTCAAGCTCCGGGTTGCTCTGGCAAGGTCCGGAACTTGACTGCAGTATTTCTGCTTAGCTCCGGCTCAAGCTCCGGGTTGCTCTGGCAAGGTCCGGAACTTGACCAAAGTGCTTCTACTGTTTATTTGCAATGTTTCGTACTTGCTTTACTTGATTGGAAAGATTGCTTAGTTGTCATTTGCTAAGTTTTTGGTGCGTTTTGGATGATACGGCTGATATCGTTTTACTATGCTTTGCAACATGCTTATGTGAGGTTCTCACGTAAGGTGTTGTGTTCGGAACTAACGTGAGTCAAGTCGAGGACTTGGGCTCGTACAGATTGTTTGTTTGCTCATGTGCAGGTGTTGCTTGAGTTCAAGTCATGGCTGGTGACAGGATCCATTGGACTAGTCTCAGGAGGAGATGAGGTTCCAACAACCAAGTTCGGGAGGAACTGTGGTTGAGCGGGTCAGGAGGTCGTGCAGGATGATTGAATCAAGGGCAGTGCATATGAAGGTCGAAGGAAGGTATTCGCACGTATGCATGAGGTGCATGACGTGGCAATATGCTTCTAGAGACGGATTATGGAAGGAAGATCTGATCGGAAGGATCGGATCGTATCGGTTGAGGACTTTGGCTGCGGCAGAGTCGGTTATGGCTCGGTATGGGAAGTATCGAGTTGGTTATGTTAGGATTTCGTGTGTGTCACGAAATTGAGTTGTTTAGGAATGTGGGATACGTTCCTAAGGTGTTTGGAAGTCTTAAGATTGTTTCTATCTGCGTGTAGAAGAATCTTGAGCAGTTATGGTAAGTTCCGATTGTGATCGGATTAGGATTAGAGTCCTAGTTGTATTGGGATGGCCTAAGGGCTGGTTATATAAGCAAGGGAAGGCCAAAGCTCGTGGAGACGACTTTGGGGCTGTTCCTCTTGTGTTCTATTGAATAAAATTCATAGTTTGAAGGAACTTTTGTGCCTTGTTCGTCCGACTTGTTCCAGACAAGTTTTACTCGTCGAGTTTCTGGACAGCACTACCTTTCGTCGGTGGTTTTATCATAACTCAAGTTTTTCTGATCCAATTGACGTGATTCTTTTTGGGTTGTCTTCACAACTTGATTTTCTATCATATTTCAAAATTTCGCGGTCATTGGATTTGTGGTTTTTAATCTACACGAGTTTCTTTGCAGTGTTTCAGAACTGTTTTTCTCGGGTAGGTCAGATTGACCATAGTCTGATCTTTTGATCATAACTTGAGTTGTTCTCAACAGATTTGAGTAATTCTTTTTGTGTTGTCTTCGTGACTTGATTCTCTCTGATATATATCACTTTTGTCACAGTGAAACACGTTTAGATTAGTCTCATACACGATTTCTTTAACAGATCGTTTTTCTACCGAAGGGATTAGGGTTTTATTTTTCCGCTGCGTAAGATTTTTAAATCTACCATTCACCCCCCCTCTGGTAGCTTTTCACGTGCTCTCCGATCCTACAAGTAGGGTGCTGAGAATTCATGATTTATCCCTTCTTCATCGAGAAACTCTTCAACTTGGAGATTCTTGAATTCTATCCCGCTGTCACTTCTGATGTTCTTTATGGTTGATGAGAATCCGTTCTGAGCTCTTCTTAAGAACTTCTTGAGGATCCCCTGAGTTTCTGATTTATCATACAAGAAAAATACCCAGGTAAATCTTGAAAAATCATCAACAATTAATAAACCGTATTTGTTACCGCTGATGCTGATGTACAAGACTGGACCAAAAAGATCCATGTGGAGAAGTTCCAGCGGTCTTGCGGTGGTCATCACATTCTTGGTGGGGTGTGGTGCTCCGACTTGTTTTCCTGCTTGACAAGCGCTGCACGGCCTGTCCTTTTCAAAAACCACATCCTTAAGACCACGGATGTGACCACCTTTTAGAAGTTTCTGCAGATTTCTCATCCCAACATGGGCTAGCCGTCTATACCACAGCCATCCCATGTTGGTCTTAGCAACCAAGCAAGTGTTGAGTTCGGCTTTATCTTTGTTGAAGTCAACTAGATAAAGCTTGCCCTTCAACATTCCCTTGAATGCAATCGAGCCATCGCTTCTTCTAAAAACAGTCACACCCTCATCAGTGAATAAGTAGTTGTAACCTTTGTCGCATAGTTGGGATATTGACAAAAGGTTATAATCTAGAGAATCTACGTGTAAAACATTTGATAAGGTATGTTGAGAGGATATTTCAATGTTACCGCTACCAAGGACCTTTCCTTGGCTGTTGTCTCCGAAGTATATACCTTCACCTGGATCCTTGTTGTGCTCGTACTCCACAAACATACCTCTCTCTCCGGTCATGTGATTTGTGCATCCACTATCAAGTACCCATTTTGTTCCGCCGGAGGAGTAAGCCTGCAAAAAAGAATTATTCCTTGGTTTTAGGTACCCAAGCTTGCTTGGGTCCTCTCAGGTTAGTCACAAGAGTCTTTGGCACCCACACACAAGTTTTCAAGTTCTTGTGGTGTGGCCCTGTATATTTGGCAATGACTCTTCCATTTTTGGCTTTCATAAGAACATAAGAAGCATTAAATGTATGAAACAATGTTTGTGGTTCAGATTCATGAGATTTTTCTGTGACAAAGACAATTCTATTCTTAGCATGATTAGAAGTAGGCATGTGTTTGTTCTTACCAAAACCATGGCCATCATTGATATTAGGAGGTCTAGTGACCATGTATGCACTGCGTGCATATTTGATCTTCTCCTTATCAAAGATGCCTCTTGGAGGGGCATGCATATTACGAGAAGTTGATGTATTAGAAATAATATTCTTCTTACTAGAGCAAGTGCAAGTTCCGATTGTTGTCGAACTCATATCTTTGGAGGAAGAGCTCTTGGAGGAAGAAGAGTCACTTTGCTTGAGCGACTCAACTTGCACCTCAAGGATCTTGTTAACTTTTGACAAGTTAGCAAGTTCTTCCTTGATTGCAATATGCGAGTCTTTTAGCTTTGAGTAAGTTTCCTTACTCAAGACTAGCTCAACTTCAAGCGACTTGTTCTTCTCTCTTTCAAGCTCGAGAAGCTTTTCGACTTCTTGATATCTCTTCCTTTCACGGATGAGCATATCTTCTTGTCGATCAAGAAGTTCTTCCTTCTCAAAAATTTCGTTCGACAACATTTCCATTTTCTTTAGAGCAATTTTACTTAGTCCTCTAAACATTTCTTCGTTATCGCTAGAGCTGTCAAAGTCATCAATAGAGGAATTTAGCGTAGGAGGAGTGACCCGTACCTTTTTCTTGCCTTCCTTAGCCATAAGGCAAGTGTGGTTGTTCATGTACTGTCCTCCCATGTTTGGAAAGAGTGTGGCCTTCATAGTAGGCTTCTTGATTGCAATAGTGGCCATCTCTTCTTCTTCATCGGAGGAGGACTCGTCATTTGAGTCCCACTCCTTGCCAATGTGAGCTTGATGGTTTTGTCTTCTTTTTCTGAAATTTTTCTTTTCTTGAGATTTTGTTTCCTTCTTCTTTTTGTTTTCTTCATAGGGGCAGTCCATCATGAAGTGACCATACTCTCCGCAGTTGTAGCAAGTGCGTCGAGCCTTGGATTTTCCTTTGTCCTTGCTTTTGCCTTCATTTGACTTGTTGCCGTGTCTTCTTTTCATCATTCGCTTGAACTTCTTGATAAAGAGTATCATTTCCTCATCATCAAGATCGGTGCTCTCGTCACTTGTGTGCCCATCGTCTTGATCTTCATGAGCTTCTTTGAGTTTGGGTCGGCATGTATCTTTGAGAGCGACCTCTTTCCTTTTGGAGGAAGTGAGTTCGGCCAAGTCTTTGACGTATTTTGCCTCTTTCTCCATCATCTCGTGATTTATGATCTTCCCCAACAACTCATCGGGGGTCAATTTATGAAAACCGGGGCTTTCTCTAATCATTGAGCAGAGTGTGACATTTCTTGGCATGAAGGCTCTAATCATTCTCTTGACTACCTCGTGATCCGTCCATTTCTTACTTCCATAGGCACGTAACTTGTTGATGATTGCCTTCATCCGGTTGTACATGTCTTGAGGTGATTCGCCTTCTTCAATAGCGAATCTCCCCAACTCTCCTTCAAGCATTTCTATTTTTGCTTCATGAACCGATCTATTTCCTTTGTGAGCCGTCTTAAGTGTATCCCAGATTTCCTTTGCACTTTCTAAGCCATCAATCTTGGTGAATTCCTCTCTACTTAATGATGATGTGATCACGGCGACGGCTTGTGCATTTCTGTGAATCTCTTGTTCTTGTTCTGGGGTGAGTTCTTCATCCGTGTCCGGGATATCTATGCTAGTGCAAACGATGTGCCATAGACTAGGATTTAGGGATATTAGATGCATCTTCATGTTGTACTTCCACATTGTATAGTCGCTTCCGTCAAACTATGGAGGTTTTCCCATAGGAATAGAAAGATAATGGTTGTTTGAGTTGAGACGGTTGTAGTTGTAAGGCTGTCGGGAGTAGTCGTGATGACCGCTCCCCGTCGTCTTCTCTTCTTCCTTTCCTTTTTGTCCTAGCAGCTTCTTTCTCAGAAGTGCCTTCAGTTGTCACACTTCTTCATCATCATCTGGGCTCTCTTTCAACACATCAAAAGCTTTAGTTTCTTGTTCCTCCTCATTGATGTTCATCTTCGAGATATCGTTGTTCTTCTCAGAGGCCATTGATCTCTCCGAGATGTGAGTCTCGTTGGTGGAGAACCTTGCTCTGATACCAATTGAATGTGGCCTAGAGGGGGGCGAATAGGACTTTTGAATTTCCTGCACACTTAATAGAATCGTCAAAACTTAGTTGGACGGACTAGTCCGGTGTGCAAAAATTATGTGTGTTGATCAGGTGTTAATTGGGAAAATAAATTTCTTTAGCAGCGGAATTGAGAACAACTGATATTTGTACTTGATATTAATATAAGAATGCAGGTGTAACTTCTAATTGCCTTATGTTGAAGTTTAGCACTCAAATGATCTAATGAACAAAATTTAAAGTAAATGAGACACAAGACACACAAATTTTTCCCGAGGTTTGATCTCACCACGAGATCTACGTCCTCGTTGAGGAAGCTCACACAGAGCCGAGTCTCCAACCCTTTCCCTCCTCAAGTCACCACGAAGGCCGACTTGATTCCACTATCACGGGTAATCACCAAGTTTGTGGGGCAACCTCACACGTTGAGGGCTCCCACGAGAATTACAATGAAAAAGTGATCAAGTACACTCCAAAGTATTACAATGCAGAGTATGAGTGTAGAAAGATCAAACCCCAAGAGCTCGCAATGAAAGAATGACGATCTCCCAATCCCGAATCCAAGTGTTCAATTGATTTCACTCTTTTTGAACTTTGGATGTGTGGGGAGATGTGTTTTGGGCTCTTGGGACGAAGTGGCGGCGCTAGGGTTTGCTCTTTGATCAATATTCGATGTGTGTGTTGATAGGAAAGTCGTGGACTCTCTATTTATAGGGTTTCCAAAAGCTAGCCATTGAAAAACCCTAACACCGGACTAGTCCGGTGCAAGTCCGGACTTGTCCGGTTCCAATGTGTTTCGAGGTCCAGAAAGTTTGCCGGACTAGTCCGGTCCAACATCGGACTAGTCCGGTGCTGTGTGAAAGTGACTCCAGAAAGTTCATCAGACTAGTCCGCGGACTAGTCCGATCTCCACGAATGGGAGATTACAGAAAGTTCAACGGACTAGTCCGGTCAATGATCGAACTAGTCCGGTCTCTCAGTATGAGAGACTCCAGAAACATCAACGGATTAGTCCGTTGGATGAACAGACTAGTCCGGTCTCCTTGTGAGTGGGATTCCAGAAAGGTGAACGGACTAGTCCGGTCCATGATCGGACTAGTCCGGTGCTTTGTTAAAGTTAGGTTAGTTTTAATCCCTTACCCTCGCGCAAAGTTGTGAGCTCTTGGAGTGTGTCTTTCATACACTCCCTATACATTCAAAATCTATTTTGGTCTTCCAAGCTTCATCAAAGTATTTCTCTTTGAACACCACTTCATTTTTCACCTTTTTGTGTGCACCGAAATGTTTCACTTGTTTGTCCTGCAATCATCTGAGTAGTTTCATTAGGATCTCATATGTTTGTCATCAATTAGCCAAAACCCACAAGGGATATCCTAGATGCACTTACACCAGCTGAGAAGGTCCCTTCTGAGTGATTGAAGTATCCCGTCCCGGATGCGTTCGCTTGGCAACTGAGGATGGGACCCCGCTTCCTAATCCTTGGAACATCGAGCACCTCCGTAAGTTTTACGCTTTGTATCATGGAGGTGAGTCTATAATTACATGCAATGTAAATTATAGAGTCAATATACAAAGTCGGGTAGGTCCTCCGGGAGAACCTCTAGACCCCCCCGGGAGGGTCCGAGAAGTTCAAGCAACACTAAAAGTGTAGCTACCTGCCCTAGGTTAGTACAAGATGTATAGCACGCTTAGCTTGGTTCCGCACCCTAAGTGTGTGACTTTCCTGTAATCTGGACCTACAGTGAAAGACATGTTGTGTAATAGCAGACTCCACGTGCATTAATTTTGTGCAGGCGCATTCTCTTTTATTTATACTTCTCCTTCTTGTCGATAACGAGTTGTGCAATTTTTTTGAATTTTAGTCCAAGTTATTCATATGTTGTACAAGTAATATTGGTGGTCTTTTCGGATCTTAGTATTGTTGCATGGTCTACTTGCCTGAACGCCAAGCCAACACAGGTCCGGAGTGTGCTATCGACTTAGCCTGGTCATGCACCCTAAGTACGCCACCCTACCTACATTCCGACAGGCCTCAGTAGGGCGGGTCCTAAAAGCATTCAGATCTGGAAAGATTGTATCAATATGCTTGTTATCATATTGAGTTTCTTTGTATCTAAAATTAAAATAGGAACAATAAGTCGCAAAATAGTTATAGATAAGAGGATGAATTTTACGGTTTTTCTTGTCTTTGATGCACATGAAAAATGAAAACTCATGGCGATGGTGGACGATGCCAGAGCTATTAAGCTCCGACAACCTCCAAGGGGGCCCGCCATCGACGTTTCGGACGTTGAAAGTGGGCGCCGCCAGAACTAACGAGCTCCGACAACTCCCATGGGGGCCCGCCATCGACATTAAGCATAATGCCAATTCAAGTGAAGATGGAGAAACCAACTGAGGGTTTCGCTGTCAACGTGTTCTACGATTTATGGTGGATATTGTCGAAGCCAAGAAGCTCCGACAATTCTAGGGGGCCCGCCATCGACGTTTAAACGCGTTGAGAGTGGGTGTCGTCGGACCTACCAAGCTCTGACAACCCCAGGAGGCCCGCGGTCGACGTTCTACGCGTTGACAGTGGGTGTCGTCGGACCTACCAAGCTCCGACAACCCCAGGGGCCCCGCCGTCGATGCAAAATAAACTTCAGACCTAAAAGCTACAAGTTCGAAGCGTCCAAGTCATGAACACATCATCAAATCCTTTTGGTACATGTTCACAATCAAATTGATACACCACCTTAAATAAGGCATGTCCAAAGGATCCATTCCCACTACCTAGAATAGATCAGATAGTGGACTCCACTTCCGGGTGTGAGCTATTGTGTTTCTTAGATGCATATTCAGGATATCATCAAATCCAATTGTCTAAGGAAGATGAAGAGCACACTGCCTTCATAACAGTAGATGGATTGTACTGTTATACTGCCATGCCATTCGGTCTTAAAAATGTTGCTTCAACATTTGTGCGAGCTATGTACAAAACATTTGGAGAGCTAATTAGAGACTTGGTGGAGGTGTACAACGATGACATCGTTGTGAAGATCAAGAACAAGGAGTCACTCCTTGACAATTTACAAGCTGTCTTCGATAAGTTGCGCACTATGCGCACCAAGCTAAACCCGTACAAATGTGTATTCGTGGTTAGCTTCGGAAAGCATCTAGGTTTCTTGGTGACTCACTGAGGAATTAAGGCAAATCCGGCGAAGATCAATGCCATATAAGATATGTGGCCCCCCAGCCCACATCAAGGATGTCCAGAAGTTAACTGGATGTCTAGCTGCGCTCAGCCGGTTTGTCTCAAGACTGGCAGAATGGGCGCTACCCTTCTTCAAACTCCTAAGGAAGTATGGACCATTTCATTGGTCTGAAGAAGAAGAAAAGGCATTTCAATAGCTGAAACAACTCCTCACCACACTACTTGTATTGGTAGCCCCGAATCCTGGCGAGCCTTTACTGCTTTACATTTCGGCAACCACTGAAGTTGTCAGTATGGTCCTGGTTGTGGAAAGAATGGAGCCACATCCAGTCGAGGAACCCAGACCCCTACGCGAGGGTCCGGAGTTAAATGAAGGTGTGTCTGGGTTCCAGCCCCCAGACTCGGAACCTCAAGACTAAATGCTAGGAGATCAACCTCATTCACCTGAGGGGGTTCACCTGGCCGACCAAGACGATCTAGACCCTTCTAACAAAGTCTGGGTTGAACAAGAAGAAATTTTGGATCCCTCCGGGAAGGTCCAAGAAACACAACATGAAGGTCCGAACCCCTCCAGGAGGGTCCGGGTCAATGGAGAAGAAGCTCCAGGTCCTTTCGAAAAGGTCCAGACCGTCCAACGCCCCATGTACTTCATCAGAGAAGTGATCCATGACGCCAAGAGAAGATACATTGAGGTGCATAAGCTGCTTTACGTAGTTCTTATTGCCTAAACAAAGCTTCGTCACTACTTCCGAGCCCACAAAATATCAGGGGTAACTTCTTTTCCACTGCGAGCTATTTTGCATAACCCTAACTCTACTGGGAACATTGCAAAGTGGGCATCAAAATTGGCCGAGTTCAATTTGGAATTTGTGTCACGACAAGCAATCAAAAGTCAATCTTTGGATGTCTTCGTGGCGGAATGGACTCCCTCTCCATCAAACCCTGGGGGCCACAGTGAGCAGAAAATAGAACCCAAGGTTTCGGTATTTACCGAGCCTCACTTGACTCTCTACTTTGATGGCTCCATGCAGAAGCAGGGGGCCGAAGCTGGAATCTTTCTGCTTGCTCCGACTGGGGAGAAGGTCAAGTACATGGTTCACCTTGATTTCAAAGCGATCAACAACATGGCGGAGTATGAAGCTCTCATCTACGGACTCAAGGTGGCACTATATTATGGTGTAAAACAACTGTTGGTGAAGGGAGATTCACAACAAATCATCAAACAAGTCAATGGTGAATGCTCCTACAACAATCCTCAACTAGCTGCTTATCTCCTTGAAGTTGAGAGCTTTCAGAAGGACTTCGAAGTCTTGGATCTCCATCATGTTTAGTGTCTTCACAAAGCTGAAGCCGACGAACTCTCGATGAAAGCCTCAACTGGAGCTTCGGCTCCTGACGGAATCTTCGTCCAGAGGTTGTAAAAACCAACAGCTCAGCTTGCCGAACTGAGCAAAGGGGGCGAGACCAGCACCACGAAGCTGGCAGTCCTGGTGGCACTGTTACCATGGCGTCCACCAAGGGTCGTAGGTGCTGTCGGAAGCTCCGAGCAACCCATCACGCAAGACTCAAAAGCTCAAGTAAGCTTCGATGCATGGATCTCGGAGATCCAGAACTACTTGAAAGACAATATCCTTCCTAAAGACAGTGTATCCGCTAATCGGATTGTCAGATTGGCTAAAAGATACATGTTGGTAGAATGGGATCTCTACCGGCGCGGTGCCTATGACATCCTAATGTGGTGCATTGCAAGGGAAGAAGGTCGCGAGCTCCTTGCAGAAATCCATGGAGGCGAGTGCGGGAACCATGCTTATTATCGCACGCTGGTCGGTAAAGCCTTCTGGTATGGCTTTTACTAGCCTACAACACTCCAAGATGCAGTTAAGCTAGTGAAAAAAATGTGAAGCGTGTCAGTTCCACACAAAACAGATTCACACACCAGCTCAGTCACTACAAATGATACCTCCTACATGGCCATTCGTTGTGCGGGGCATGGACATCTTGGGACCTTTCCCAAAAGCCGTCGGAGGTTACAGGTTCCTGTATGTCACCATCGACAAGTTTACTAAGTGGCCGGAAACAACTCCAGTTGTGACAATCAACAAGCAATCATCAATAAAGTTCTTGAAGTCCATTATATGCAGATTCATAGTTCCAAACAAAGTCATAACTGACAGTGGAACCCAATTCACAAGTGCTGCATTTCAAGAATATTATGAAGACCTCAACATTCAACTCAACTACGCCTCAGTAGCTCATCCAGCAAGTAATGGCCAAGTCGAGAGACCAAATGCAGAAATTTTAAAAGGACTCAAGACACGCACATATGAGCGTCTAAAAAAGCACAAAGCCAACTGGATTGAGGAGCTTCCGTCCACATTGTGGGTGAACAGGACAACTCTAAATCGATCAACCGGGGAAACTCCATTCTTCCTGGTGTACGGAGCTGAAGCAGTACTTCCTCCGAAGATCACCTTGGGGTCCCTCCGGGTCCGGAACTTCGACGAAGCCACACAGGACTAGCTCCAGCATGAAGACCTTGACCTCATCGACGAGGGAAGGTGACAAGCAGCTGTTCGGAATGCACGTTATCGCCAAGCGCTCCGGCGCTATCATCAAAGGCATGTGCGCAACCGACAACTCGAGGAAGGCGATCTGGTGCTTTGGAAGATACTAACTTGAGAAGGGATGAACAAACTTTCCCCCGGCTGGGAAGGACCTTTCCGAGTAATCAAAGTATACCGACCCGGATGCGTTTGCTTGGGAATTGAGGATGGGATTCCACTTCCTAATCCTTGGAACATCGAGCACCTCTGTAAGTTTTATGCTTAGAATTACGGAGGTGAGTCTGTAATTACACAAGATGTATGTTATAGAGTCGCTAAACAAACATGGGTAGGTCCTCCGGGAGAACGTTCGGACCCCATCGGGAAGGTCTGGAAATTTCAAGTACACTTCATACAGTCACAACACTAAAAGTGTAACTACCTACCCTGGGTTAGAGTAAGATGTATAGCGCACTTAGCTTGGTCCCGCACCCTAAGTGTGTCCTTATCTCCCCTGTAATCCAGACCTATAATGAAAGACATTGTTGTGTGAAAACAGACTCCATGTGCATTTATTTTTGTACAAGGCTCGATCTATCAAATTATTGTTTTTAACCTTCTTGTCTATAATGAAGTTGTGCAATTCTTTTTTTAGTTTTTACCCAGGTTATTCATATGCGTTGCAAATTATATTGTTGATCTCTTTGGGTCTTAACATGATGTATAGTCTACTTGCTTGAACGCCAAGCCAACATAGGTCTGGAGTGTGCTATCGACTTAGCCTGATCCTGCACCCTAAGTACGCCACTCTACCTACACTCCGGCAGGCCTCAGTAGGGTGAGTACTAAAAAAGCATATGAGTCCGGAAGGGTTACCTCAATAAACTTGTTACCATATTGAGTTACTTCGAAATAAAAAATCAAATAAGAATAATAAGTCACAAATGATTTATAGACAAGAGGACGAATTTTACTTTTTTCTTGTATCTAATGTGCAGGAAAAACATAAATTCATAGCGATGGTAGACAACGTCGGAACTGCCAACTCCGACAACCCCTGGGGGGCCTACCTTCAACTATTCGTGCAATGACATCAGGAGCTACCAAGCTCCGATAAATCCTAGGGAACCCATCATCAACGTTTATATGTTGATAGTGGGTACTGTCGGAGCTACCAAGCTCCGCCAATCCCAGGGGCCCTGCCGTCGACGCATTAGAAATGAAGACTTCAAACTTAAAATCTACAAGTGCGAAGCGTTCAAGTCGTCAATATACTGTCAAATCCTTTGGTACATGTACACACTTCAATTGTACACATATACCAGGGGGCCAACAAGACAGAGCACACTATATTGAAGACAAAAATAAAGTGAAGTTCATGGCAAAATGGATTTCATTTATTTTGAAGCACCGGATTACAAAATTGGGATTACAGCGGAAGGCATAAGGAAAAAGTCCTAGCTACTGGAGGGTCTAAGACCTGCGGAAGAATGAAGCAACTTTCTTGGCAACCTCTTGGACGCTGGCCTTGGTGGCGTCTTCCTCTTCAACAATGGGACCTTCAAGCACCGAGTTCAGGGAGAATTGGGGGTCTCGGCTTACATAGCACGTCAACACATATTCCACAACGTTCGTAGCCAAAGACTTCCCCTCTGTCTTGAGCTGGTCCGCAATAATGTCGCCCATCACGTCGAGTTTGCCACCAGCACCATTGAGAGCCACCAACGCTCGGTCCAAGTCCAGTTTCGGGTTGGCCGGACGTATGGGACTGAAGCCTAGTGGTGTCAGCGCGTCATTGGTCTGCCCCAAGAAATCCCACACTTGAATGGACTCTGTCTCCTTCAATCTCCGCAGCTCCTCCAGTGACTTTCGGGCGGCTGCAAGTTCCGAACCTTCCCGAGCGAGGCGCTTGACCAATTTAGCATGCTGCTGCATACTCTCGGCAACTTGCTTCTCACAATCAGTCAACCCTGTCTCCCGGAGGTGGATGCGGTTCCACATTTCCGCCAAGTCCTTTTCCCTGCCTTTCACCTTCCCTTCACTAGTGGCAACGTCAGCTTCTCTTTTCGAGAGCTCCTTCCCCAGTTTCCAGTACTTCTCCTTCTCTCCATAGATCCAACTTTTTGCTGCAATCTGCCAAATTCTGTTCACCCATAGTCAATTTCTGGGTGACCTCTGCCTCCCTTTTCACAACATCCTCCTGCTGTTCCAGGAGCTTTTCTTCCCTCGCCTCCAGGTCTGCCCGGCGCTTCAGGAGAACCTCGTTCAATTCATTAAGGTTTTTGTGATGCTCATCAACAGCATCATGCCTCTCCTTGGCTTGCTCAAGGATTTCCCTGGAGTTAGCGTCGAGCACCCGGATGGCAGCTTCCTTCTCCTCAAGCAACTTGTCCCAGTATTCTAACCGGACCTTCTCTCTCTTGATCCACTCCTTCTGGTCAGTCAGCCTTGTCTAGGCAAGCCTGGTCTCGAAGTGGAGTCTGTTGCACCAACGCCTCAAGGTGTTGCGCTCCTCCTCCAGGGATTTGCTCTCATGATCAAAGGCGAGTTGGACTTGTCGGAGGCTGGAGCAGGCATTGTCTATGGACAACGCCAGAGGAATAGTCTCCGGACCTGCTGGGACCATCTCCGCAGGCTCAAGAGGATTTTCCATCACAAGAATTGGATCCCACTCTACAAGGGTGGTCCCCTGAGCTTTTGCAGCACTAGGGCCGCTCTCCGGAAGCCCTTCCGCAGCAGCAGAGGAAGAACCCACTGGGGAAACTCCCATGAAAGTGCATCTAGGCATCTCCGTGGGTTTTGGATGATTGATGATGACAATTAAGAGGCTAATGAGCTAAGTTGATCTTAAGCATAGGTACAAGGATTGAAATGTGATGAAAACCCTCAAAAAGGAAAAGGATGCAACGGGCGCCAAAGGCTCAAGAGTAGAAATTAGGGTTTCTATGGTGTTGAGCCTATATGAGCCCGTGTCATAGGAGAGGGTGGATGTATCATGTGCAATGAGATCATTCTAGAGGGCTCAAAGTGGTGGTTTAGAGAAAAACCTAAGTGAGAAGCCAAAAATGACATAAACCCTAGGAGGGCACACTAGTCCGGGCCTCAAGGCTGGACTAGTCCGGGCCAGGCAGACAAGTCTGTTTGTGAATCTGGAGTGAATCTGAGTGAACTTGGAGCTAAGTCCGAGAAGTCCGGACTTGTCCGTTTTTGGACGGACTAAAGCTCTCTCGAAAAGTTCAGATTTGTCCGTTTTGGTACGGACTAGTCTGTGTGAGACTTAGTGAGATAGACTGAGAGAAACCCTAGAGGGTCAGACTAGTATGCCCCTGTGGCCGGACTAGTCCGAGCCAACCCAGAAGAGTCCATTTTGGGATGGACCAAACGGTTCTGTTTCACTTCGTACTAGTCCGTTTTGGACCGGACTAGTCCGTTGTCTAGTGACCGTTTGAATTTGGAAATTTGGCGGGTAGTATGACGATCGTCGCGCAATGTGGCAGTTGTCGGGACCTGACCAGAGGTCAATGGTCCCATAGGGCAAGACTAGTCCGGGGTCAGAGGCCGGACTAGTCTGCCCTTCTCCTGAGGTCATCAGAAGGGGCTCGGGACCCCTATAAAAAGGAGACCCCCGACCTCATTTGAACAAGTCTTGAACCCTAGCGCCGCCACAAGTAACCTAGAGCCTTCCAAAGCCTTTTACTCATCCTACTAACCCCTTAAGAGCAAATCTTGAAGAGATTAGGGTTTGGGGAGGAGAGTAAAGGAAGATCATCGCGCTTTGGCTCTCGATTTGATCTCTTGCACATTGTGATTGTGTTTTGTGGTTTGTGTGTAACACCCTCATTTTCATGCATCACGCCCTACATACATTCATATACATGTTTAATATTAATCCACATAAAAAGGAATGAGTTTAAAATTAATTTAGAACAAAACCACACTTAAAATGCTGAAAAGTGTGGACTAGTCCGATTTTGGTGAGGACTAGTCCGATTTCTCTCTGACCTCAATCAGACTTGTCCGTTTTTGCTGTGGACTAGTCCGATTTTGCCTCTGGACACTTTCGGACTTGTCCGATTTTATGCGGACTAGTCCGGTGTTCCAAGAATCCTTGAAAATTTGCTAAGTCCCTGGACTTGTCCGGACTAGTCCTCTGTTCCAGCGGACTTGTCCAATTTCCTCTCTGACTAAAGTCAGACTTGTCCAATTTTTGGCCAAACTTGTCCGATTTCTCTCTGACTAACTTTGGACTAGTTCAGTCCTTTTCGGACTTGTCCGATATTTCGCGACTCCGAATTAATCCTTTGTTTTACGACTTGTTTCTTGGGTTTCACTTTAAGTGGGCCTGGGGACGTCGTGCCTAACTATTTTAGAGCCCATGTGGGACTCTAAACCGGCCTCTACTCATCTCAAACTCGAAATCCATCTAACCCTAGCCTCCACCTCTATATAAACAACCCCACCCCTTGGCTTGACATCTATTTGCGACTTTTCCACCCCACCCAAACCCTAGTTCGTGGAGAGCTACCATCAAGGTGGGAGGAGGAGATCCCAAGCAAGAAGAAGAAGAGAAGGAAACGAAAGAGGATCAAGATCTCCATCAAGTTTCGTTCTTCATCACCAAATCATCTCCAAGTTCATCATCGATCCTAGATCATCAAGATCCAAGTGTTTCCTCCAAGTTTCTTGACTCATTGGAGTTTTAAACACCTGGTATACCTTCTATTTCCTTTTACTTACGTGAATTCAACCCCTAATCTCCAAATTCACGTCGATCTAGAAAACCCTAGTTTGCCAATTCTGCGAAGTGCGGACTTGTCCGGTCCCTAGCGGACTAGTCCGATTTTCCTGGTTAAATTGTGTTGAATTAATTCTAAAATTTGATCTAATCAAATCCAAACTTGTATAAACTTGTTAAAATCTATTAGAACTAGTTAGTGATCATTAAAAGCAATCTATTAACAAGTTCTACCTTGCATTTGCATTAATCATGCATGTCATGTCATATTGAGTAATACATGTGCACTCTTTGATTGTGTTTCTTGTCTTGTATGTTTATTGTGTGGATTAGACGGATTTGCGCTAGAGAGTGTTGCGGAGGATCTCCAGCACCAAGAGCTTCAACCCTCACATGATTAGAAGGAATTTGGTACTGGAATGGTTTTTGGGATGGTCATGGTATGGTTATGATTTTTTACTCGTTATGGATTAATTTCAGGTATTGGATGTGGTTATTGGCAAATGGTGAAATCTGGAATTATTGATGATGGTAATGAATTATGGACTGGTATTATGATGACTATATGGTTTATGATGGGATTACTTCACTTACACATGATATATTGTTTTCAAATGTTTTGATGTACTTTTCAGCACTCAACCATTATTATATTCATTATTTGAATCAGCACCATGTCATACTTTCCACACTTGCTAAGTACGACATGTACTCAATCTTGCAACCCCTCCCCCCCCCAACAGTTTTAGGTAAGGATTGGAAGTTTAACGATGATAATGCGGAGTTCTAGGCCGTGTCTACCGTCAGCTTTGCATGTGGAGTGTTGGAGCTGCGCTATCCCTTTTGCTTAGTTGCTTATTAGAGTATTTCTGCTGCATTAGTTGAACTTGTTATTAATATTCATTAGAACTTGTATTCGAGTATAATATGGTTTGTGTAATAAAATTTAGTTAATTAATTTTGTTCCGTGGTAATTTTCTATATACTCTTTTGTGAATGCACTCGTGTATGTGTGCTGAACATCCTGGGCACACATATGCGTTCACTTGGTTCATTTTCGAAACCGGGTGTCACATTGTGTGAGTTGAGCTTCGTGTGCTCCTCATTGTATTTATTTGTGGGAGCCTCAACTTGTGAGCAGCCCCATCAAACTTGGTGATTACCCATTGATATAGTGGAATTCAAGCCAGCCATCGTGGTGGCTTGGTGAGAGAAGAGTCAAGTGAGACCCGATCCTTGTGTAGACTTCTCAACGTGGATGTAGGCTTCTTTGTGGAGCTGAAACATGGGATTAATCTTGTCTCACTTGTCTTTTACTTTTCGTAATCACTAGTATTGCAATTAGGGTTCTTATTGCTCATATTGCTCTTTACTTTGATCATTATTGTAAACTTGCAATCTAAGTGTTTAAACTTTACAATCCGAGCTTTACTAGTTTACCACATATTGCTTATCTCTTCGGTGAACTCTAATTCCGCAAATAACTTGTAGAAACCAAGTTTTAGGATTTTCACCCTGTGCTGAGCGGACTAGTCCGGCTTTGTGCAGACTAGTCCGGCCACAGGAATTTAATCTCATTTGATCAAGTCATTTCAGGTATTATTGCCTATTCACCCCCTCTAGGAGACTTTCAATTGGTATTAAAGCAGGCTTCTCCAAAAGAGTCTAACAACTCGGAGAAGAAATGGCCAGAAGGGGTGATAACGAAGTTTCAGTGGTCGTCGACGACACCAAGACGAAGATCGTCGATGTTCTTCAAGATGATCCAAACGACGACGAAGAAGTTCGGATGCTCAAGGCACGACTTCATGAGAAGCTCAACGTGCCCAAGAAGGAGATCAAGCCAATTGCTCCGGTCAACATCGACAATGGGAGTAGTTCACAAGACTACTCCTGATATCCTTACAATTATGAGCAACTTACCGCGAGCAACCATTATTTGTCTATTCCCATTGGAAAACCTCCTCAATTTGATGGAAATGATTACTATATGTGGAAGCATAATATGAAGATGCACATCATTTCCTTAAACCCTAGCTTGTTGCAAATTATTATGACAGATGTTCATCTTCTGAAGAATGAGGAAGACATCACTCCGGAGCAAGTCGTTCTACTCCATCGCAATGCGCAAGCCGTTGGAGTGATCACCTCCTCATTGACTCGAGAGGAGTTCAACCGCATTGAAGGGTTGGAGGCTGCCAAGGAAATATGGGATACCCTCAAGACGGCACACGAAGGCAACCACGTCATTAGGGAGGCAATGATCAAGATGATCGAAGGAGAGCTCGGGAGATTCAACATCATGCAAGGTGAGTCTCCCCAAGATATGTATGACCGCCTCAAGACTCTCATCAACAAAAGTCGGTCATATGGAAGTACCCGGTGGACCGACCACGAGGTGGTAAAGATGATGATTCGAGCACTCATGCCTCGAAACGTCACTCTTTGCTCACTAATTCGTGAAAGTCCGGGCTTTCACAAGATGACTCTCGAAGGAGTGCTAGGGAGGATCATCAACCATGAGATGATGGAGCAAGAAGCGATGTTCTACAATAATCTACAAAAGCTTTCCTCCTCCAAGAAAAGGGATGTTGCATTTAAGGCAACGTCCTCAAGATCACAAGAAAAGGGAGAGAGTGATGAAGAGAGTACCGATACCGATGAGGAAGAAGCTCTCTTCATCAACAACTTTAAGAGGATGTTTAGAAGAAGAAGGGGGAGCTACCAAAATGAAAGGAGAAGCAAAGACAAGCCCGAAACAAGATCAAAGAGGTCTTGCTACAATTGTGGAGAGTATGTCCACTTTATTGTGGACTGTCCACATGAAGTATTTCAAGAATAAGAAGCAATCCAGACATGCCCACCTTGAAAAGGAGTGGGATTAAAGTGAGGAATCCTCCTCCGATGAAGATGAGAAGATAGCAACCATTGCTATGAAGAAGACAACAACGGAGAACAAGCTCTTCCCAAACTTGGAAACTTCAAAAGCAACTTGTCTTATGGCCAAGGAGGGAAGAAAGAAGGTTAAATCTAAATCCTCTTCTTCAATTTCTTCTCATGATGATTTTGATAGTAGTAGTGAAAATGAACATATGTTTAAAGACATGAGTAAAAGCACTTTGAAAAGATTGAGATTGTTAACGGAAGAAATATTTGAGAAGGAAGAACTCATCAACCGTCAAGAGGACATGCTCATCCAACAAAAGGATAGATGTCAAGAGGTTGAGGAGCTTTTGGAGCTTGAAAGAGAAAGAAGCAAGGCACTTGAGCGTGAACTCGCTTTGAGCAAGGAAACTTGCTTAAACCTTGATAACACTTTGTGCTCAAGGATGACCTTGTTAGTTTGACATAAGCTAACAAGATCCTTGAGACGCAAGTGAAGTCTCTCAAGGTCAATGCACCTTCTTCCTCTACAAGCTCACCTTCCACAAATATTAACTCCGAAGCATCTCAACCTTGTAAATGCTCAAACTTGATCATAAAGCTTAAATATGAGCTTAAGTTGGCACAAACCAATCAAGCACCAAAGGGTGGCATCTTTGACAAGGAGAAGGTGGCATATGCACGTAGTGCATACACCAACACAAGACATCCCCTTGTCAAGGATGGTCTTGGTTATTCTAGGGAGATGAGGCAAAACGCCAACACTCCCAAGAATGGCAAATACTTGATTGTTTTTGTCAAAGGAGGCTCATACAACAACAAAGGGAAGAACATTGCTACCTCACCCAAAATGCCTAAGAAAGAACCTCATCCATTGTTCCATGACTTTGATGCATCATATGTTTTATTGAGGAACAAGTTTGGAAAGGCATATGCTAGGTATGTTGGGCCACACCGCAGGAGTCCTAAATCTTGTGTGTGGGTGTCCAAGTGCCTCTTGACTAACATCAAAGGACCCAACACCGCTTGGGTACCTAAAGCCAAGGCTTAAATCTTTCTTGTAGGCATACTCCTCCAGTGGAACCAAATGGGTTCTTGATAGTGGATGCACAAATCATATGACCGGAGAGAGGAAGATGTTTGTGGAGTATGAGCTAAATGAAGATCCAAGTGATGGAATCTACTTTGGGGACAATAGCCAAGGAAAAATCCTTGGCACCGGTAAAATTGCTATATCCACTAATCACACTCTTTCAAATGTTTTACATGTTGATTCACTTGATTATAACCTCTTGTCCATATCACAACTATGTGACAAAGGTTATAATTGCTTATTCACTAATGAGGGTGTGACCGTCACAAGGAGAAGCAATGGCTCAATTGCCTTTAAGGGTGTACTCAAGAGAAAGCTCTATCTTGTGGATTTCACCGCGGATAAATCCCTACTTGATACATGCTTAATCGCAAAAACTAACATGGGATGACTGTGGCATAGGAGGCTAGCCCATGTTGGGATGAGAAATTTGCAAAAACTCCTTAAGGGCAAGCACATCCGTGGTTTAAAGAATGTTGTGTTTGAAAAGGATAGGCCATGTAGCGCATGCCAAGCCGGAAAGCAAGTTGGAGCATCACATCCATCCAAGAACATTATGACAACATCAATACCATTGGAGCTTCTACACATGGATCTCTTCGGTCCAATCGCCTACATTAGTATTGGTGGTAATAAATATGGCCTTGTTATTGTTGATGATTTTTCACGTTTCACTTGGGTATTCTTTTTCCATGACAAGAGCGAGACTCAAGGTGTTCTCAAGAGATACTTGAAGAGAGCTCAAAATGAGTTCTCCTTGAGTATCAAGACCATAAGGAGTGACAATGGCACCAAATTCAAGAATACTCAAGTTGAAGAATATTTGGATGAAGAACGCATCAAGCATGAGTTCTCGGCCCCCTACTCCCCTCAACAAAATGGGGTGGCTGAGAGGAAGAATAGGACTCTAATTGATATGTCAAGAACCATGCTTGATGAGTACAAGACGTCAGACCGGTTTTCGGTGGAAGCGATCAACACCGCTTGTTGTGCCATAAACCGGTTGTATCTTCACCGTATACTTAAGAAGACGTTGTATGAGCTGCTAACCGGTAACAAGCCCAACATCTCTTACTTTCGTGTTTTGGGAGCAAATGATACATTCTTAACAAGAAGCCTAGGACTTCGAAGTTTGCTTCTAAGTCCGATGAAGGTTTCTTGCTTGGCTATGACTCAAACACTTACGCCTATCGTGTCTTCAACAAATCCTCCAGAATTGTTGAAGTAGCACGTGACGTAGTGTTTGATGAGACTAATGGATCCCAAGTGGAGAAAGTTAATCATCATGTGCTAGATCAAGAAGAAGCTCCACAAGTGGTGATAGGAAGGATGGCACTTGGGGATATACGACCACAAGAACAACCTCAAGATGCAAGTGACCATCCTACACATCAAGCAAGCTCTTCCTCAAATGATCAAGATCAAGTTCCCCAAGATGCACTCCAAGAAGATGAAAATGGAGGCATCAATCAAGGCGGAGACAATGAGGATGAGGAAGACCAATATGATGAACCAAGACCTCAAGCGCCTCACCCAAGAGTGCATCAAAGCGTCCAATGGGACCATCCCGTTGACAATATACTTGGAGACATCTCCAAGGGGGTAACGACTCGATCTCGCGTTGCAAACTTTTGTGAACATTAATATTTTGTTTCTTCCTTGGAGCCCCACAAGGTTGAAAAAGCACTACGAGATCCGGATTGGGTGATGGCCATGCAAGAAGAGCTCAACAACTTCGAAAGAAATCAAGTGTGGGAGCTTGTGAAGAGGCCTAATGCGAACGTTGTAGGGACCAAATGGGTGTTCTGCAACAACCAAGATGAACACGGGGTGGTTACAAGGAACAAGTCACGACTTGTGGCCAAAGATTATTCACAAGTCGAAGGTTTGGATTTCAAAGAAACCTTTGCTCCTGTAGCTAGGCTTAAATCAATTAGTATATTACTTGCCTTTACTACTCACCATGATTTTAAGCTATAGCAAATGGACTCAAGAGCGCATTCCTCAATGGTCCAATCAAGGAAGAGGTGTATGTGGAGCAACCCCTCTGGATTTGAAGATGAAGAATTCCCAAACTATGTATACAAATTGCGTAAGCCCTCTATGGACTCAAACAAGCTCCTAGAGCTTGGTATGAGTGCCTTAGAGACTTTCTAACTCAAAATGGTTTCAAAATTGGGAAGGCGGACTATACTTTATTCACTAAGCACTTCAATGATGATTTGTTTCTTTGCCAAATATATGTCGATGACATTATATTTGGTTCTACTAACAAAGCTTTTTATGATGAGTTTTCCAAGATAATGACAGAACGATTTGAAATGTCCATGATGGGGGAGTTGAAGTTCTTTCTAGGTTTTCAAGTGAAGCAACTCAAGGAAGGCACGTTCATTAGTCAAACCAAGTACACACAAGATATACTCAACAAGTTTGACATGGACAAGGACAAACCCATCAAGCCTCCTATGGCAACCAATGGGCATCTCGATCTCAATGAAGATGGTCCAAGTGTGGACCAAAAGGTATATCATTCCATGATAGGCTCATTGCTTTACTTATGTGCATCTAGGACCGATATCATGCTTAGTGTGTGTATGTGTGCTAGATTTCAAGCCACTCCTAAGGTGTGTCATTTGACCGCCGTTAAGAGATATGTGGTTCACACACCAAGCCTAGGACTTTGGTACCCCAAAGGCTCTAAGTTTAACCTCATTGGATACTCCGATTCGGACTATGCGGGGTGCAAAGTTGATAGGAAGAGTACATCGGGAACTTGCCAATTCCTTGGTAGATCTCTAGTGTCTTGGTCTTCAAAGAAACAAATCTCCATTGCTCTTTCCACAGCTGAAGCAGAGTATGTCGCCGTCGGAAGTTGTTGTGCACAACTTCTTTGGATGCGACAAACTCTTAGGGACTATGGCATAAACTTGCGCCATATCCCTCCCTTATGTGACAATGAGAGTGCCATCAAAATATCCCACAACCCAGTTGAACACTCAAGGATCAAGCACATCGATATTCGCCACCATTTCTTGAGAGATCACTCCATCAAAGGAGACATTGCAATTTCACATGTAAGAACCGATAAACAATTGGCCGATATCTTTACCAAGCCCTTAGATGAGAAAAGATTTTGTGAACTTAGGAGTGAGCTAAATATCTTAGATTATCAAAATGTTGCTTAAGTTTTGCACATCTGATTGTTATTTTCAAAATTCACACATGCTTGCAAAAACTCATCCTCCTCAATTTTTCTACAAATTATTTTGAAATTATTGAATCCTTGTGAATCATGGTCATATTTTGATTGTTGATTGCTTACTGACCATGTTTACAAAGATATTTTGTGAAATCTAGTCCAAAAGGATCAAATCTCCACTGAAAACTCAATATATAGGAGTTTTCAGTCTTAGGACCGGACTAGCCCGCCCTCAGACCGGACTAGTCCTGTGGCTCAGAATAGTTCGGACCCAGTCCGACAGCCGGACAAGTTTGGGTCCCTGACCGGACTAGTCCGAATCTTGGGTACTTAACCTCCCCAGGGAGCCCTCGATCTCTCCACTTCTATTCAAACACTCTCTCTCCAAAAACGCTCGAAAGCTGCCCCCTCTTCGGCAATTTTTTATTCCAACCACAAAATCTCGATTCCAATCGGTGGATTGAAGCCCTAAGGTGCTTAGGAACCTTTCCCCAAGCATCGGAGGCCGATTCCTCACTCACATTTCGTCGAATCAAAGATTTGAAGAGGTATTCTTGACCTAACCCCAAAGTCCTTGAAATTCAATTCTTTTGGGTCTATTGATAGAAACCTCTTCACAAATGTTATTGTGCACATCAATGTGATCATGTACCTCTATTTTTGTGGTAGGATTCGTAGTTTTTGAAAAATTTCTCTAGATTAGGGTTCTTGCTGTGTGAACCGGACTAGTCCGGCCCCTGGGCAGACAAGTCCGACCTCGTGCGGAATAGTCCGACCCCTGGGCGGACAAGTTCGGGTTACACAGTGAAAACTCTAACCTAGGTTTGTTTTGTGAATTCTACCTCTACCCCTTAACTTCCTTTGACTCATACACATTCCCTTGCTTCTTTTATCAGCAACCATGTTGGATAACGAGTATGTTCCACCTTTTGACTCCAAGACCGAAGCGGAGAAGCAAGCTCTCTATCGCCAGAAGGAACGAGAGGATCAAGAGATGGCTGCTGCATACATTGCATCTTAGAGAGCAAAGAAGAGGCAGCGAGAAGAGCACAATTCTGCAGCTGCCGAGGCAGCCCCGAAAAGGAAGCAGCTTGTGACTTTGGGTGAACAAGCTAGAACCTAGGGGGCGAGGACCTCCAAAGATATAGGCAAGGCCCCAGTTGATGCTGCATCCAAGAAAAGCGTGATAATAGCCAAGAAGGCTGCTAGCAAGGTCAAGAAGGGTGCCTCTCAACCCATAGGCCCCTTGAGGATGTCTTCGCCTGCACGAAACCCAAACCATGCAGCTGCCTTCAACGCTAATATCTTCAAGGGCAAAGGGGCTGAGAAGGCACGCAAGCTCAGGAAGGTTAATGTCTATCAGAGAGACAGGAGCACAGTGGATCCCCGTTTCTGGTGTGATTTCCACTGTGACTATTAGCGGACGGTCTACATGACCAAGCAGACCCCTGTCATAGATGCTCAGTGGATAGACTGGGATTACATGGCCCAGAAGGATCACATAGCCTTCAATGCTGTGATTGAGGCCGTCGAGAGGCATGGGTTGAAGAAGCTCATGGCTTTCCAGTACGACTGGAATGTGGAAGTAATTGCCCAATTCTACTCTACTATCTACTTCCACACTGATGGGGATCGCCAGATTACATGGATGACTCATGGCGAGCAATACTCCACCACCTATTGGGAGTTTGCTCAGTTGCTTGACTTGGAGGACCAACTAGATAATGAGATCATCATTTCAAATCTGAAGCTAGTTGATCGGGACACCCTGGAGTATATGTACCCAAGTCATGCACAGTATGAGGCCAGGCACATCAGAAACATCAAGCCTTTCTATAGTGTGCTCAACCGGGTCCTCAGGAAGACCGTTGACCTCAAGGATGGAGATGCGGGGATAACACAAGGAAATTTGAGACACTTGATGGTGCTCATTGATGGAGATGTCCGCTTCAATGTGGTGGATTATATCTTTGATGACATCTTCAACATCTCGCACACTCCCAACCGATCATGTGGATACACTCCGTACATCATGTACATGATCGAGAGATCTCCGGACTCACTTTCAAGAAATACATAAGTCACCGAAGGCTTCGACCTCAACTCCCTCCTCCAGAGCCGGTTGCTCCTAGGAGGAAGAATGCGGATCCTCCCGCTTCTTCCTCTCGCTTTGTGCCTTCACCTCCTCCTTCATCATCGAGTGGATTCTTCAAATGTTTCAAAGCTCTTTTCTCCTCTTCCCGGAAGACGAAAATTCAGCAACATCGCATGGAGCATCGAGAAGTATCTCAAGGCGATGTGCGACAAGCTGGACATTCCTATGTCTCCCGCCGAGGAGAGTGATGGTGAGCTCACTTCTTTCCCAGAGTTCACTGCTGAGGAGCTCGCTCAGTTTGGTGAATATGGGACTTCCACCGCGGTCCCGACTGATGATGATGATGCCCATGTTGACCCGGAGGCCACGGAGAGCGACAGCGGGCGCCAAGGCGGCGATGACGATGACAACTCCGATGATGAGTAGACCTATGGGCTCTTCCTCTCTTTTTTTCCTTTTTGGCATCTTGATGCCAAAGGGGGAGAGATTAGTGGATGGGGTACTTAGATATAGGGGGAGCTATAGGGGGAGAGATTGAGAGATTGAGTGGGGAGAGTTGAGTTTGAGAGTCTCTATCTAGTTATTAGTGAGAGTGTATTTGATCTATTAAGGACTTATGTTTTAAACTCTCATTTCAAGTTGTATTGCAAGATCTAATCTATGTATTCATGTATCTTGCCTAAATTTGTGATGTGACGCCCGGTTCCGAAAAACTGAACCAAGCTAACGCATATGTGTGCCCAGGATGTTCAACACACATACACGAGTGAAATCACAAAAGAGTATACAGAAAATTACCACAGAACAAGATTAATTATCAAATTTTATTACACAAGCTATATTATCCTCGAATACAAGCTCTAATGAATATTAATGATAAGTTCAACTAATGCAGCGGAAATAAACTAATTAAGCAACTAAGCAAACTAAGCAAAAGGGATAGCGTAGCTCCATGCAACACCACAGGCAAAGCTGACGGTAGACACGGCCTAGATCTCCACATTATCGCCATTAAACTCATAATTCTGACCTGCAACTATTGGGGGGGGATTGCAAGAGTGAGTACATGTCGTACTCAGCAAGTGTGGAAAGTATGACATGTGGCTTATTCAAATGACGACAATAATAATGGCTAAGTGCTGAAAAGTACAGTAAAACATTTGAAAAGCAATGTATCATATTTATATGAAGTAAACCCATCATAAACCATGTGACCATAATACCAGTCCATAATTCACCATTATCAATAACCATAATCAATGTCTTAAACAATAATCCCATCCATAACCATAACCATCCCAAATCCCAATTTCCCTCTAATCATGGAAGTTGTCCAGGTGCTCATAACCGGGAGCATGGCTATCATGATAGTTTTAATTAACTCTGCAGAGTTTGTACCTCTTTACCCACGTGTTCGTGATTTAATCACCTTTCGGCGACTAAGAACCTCCCTTATGCCCATGACCCGTCGGTCACATTACACACTTCCGTTGGTGTGTGGCCAAGAGATCACAAAATAGCCTTTACAAAGGGATTACTAGTCTATTTAGACCCCACTGAGGTTTCACCGGTGGCGATGCCTCCAACTGAGCACATCTTCAACCAAGGGCCCCCTCTTGAGCCATTCGAATCCCAGGGTAGTCCCACCAATCATCAACAAACCCAATCCGACTACCCCTTCCCCGAGCATCCACAATGGTCCAAACAGCACTAGCAAAGCCCTAATTAATCAGCTACGCCGCACTTATACTTGGCCTCGTGGTGGCACTGTAGTCCTGGCTTATTCTCGCATGAACCGGTCCTTAGATCTAAAGCAAGCAAACCACCATAACATCCAACCCATCCACATACCAGGCTTGCTTAGATCACCCATCGTATTGACCAGTTCACATTAACCATAATATCATTGATGCATAATTAAATGTGTAGTGTTGTTTGCCATCCCAATTAATTAAGCGAAGCGAAAAGGTAAAAACCCTTCCCGACTCTCTACCATAAATTTCCAGGTGACAAGGGTGGTCAAACAAAACTAGTAAACTTCCTACCATAGGATTTCCATCAATTTGACACAAGCATACAAGTTCGCAAACAAAACATTTAATAAAACAGGATCAATATGCTTCAAGGACACTTGCCTTGCTCCGGTGGACGGGGTTGCTCAAGCGCTTCGAAATCTTGATTATGAAAATCCTCGTATGCGGCCTCTTGAGCACGTTCCTCTACGCGTGATCATACATACAAGAAAACATATACAATTCAACATGATGCACACAAAATAATCAACATGCAATGACATGCAGGCATGCACAATTCAACAATTAATTTACTACGGTCGTTTATTAATTAGATGCAACTAGTTCATACGTGTTCATATGAGTTTACGAGGGTTTTAGCGGGGATTAATGCTGCTGAAAAAAAATAGGACGCAACTACGATCAATTTACGTCTATTAGATTCAATATGGTCGCTAAAATTCGCATCGGGAACATGGCCTACCGTAGATCTGATGGCTTGACGGCCGCGGAACGAATGCGACGCGTAGACGAAGTAGATGGCGCAGCAGTCCCTCGGCAGCACGACGACGGCGACGATCTCCGATGGACGGTGGTACCCTCCTCTTTTTCTTCCTCTTCTTCCCCTCTTTTTTTTCTCCCTTTTCTTCCCCTGGCGGCGGCTCTGTTCTCTGGAGTTTTTCTTCCTGTACCGGCGGCGGCGTTTTCTTATCTGGGCGGCGGCGGTTTCTGGGATGGGGGGAAAACCTAGGGACCTACGGTCCTTTTTTTATAGGCGCTGGACCGCGTGGGCGAGCGAGAAAATCGGGCTGGCGCGGAGTCCGTGAGCGATGCGCGTGAGGGTGGGGCCCGGGAATCACGCTACGCGCGGGGGGGCGGGATTCGGCGGGGTTCAGCGGGGCCAGGCGGTCGCGTCGGGAGCGGGAGGCCGGGCGTGGCTGCGGGGCCCAGGGCGCGTGCGCACCGCGTGGGTGACGTGGGAGGAGGCGGGGCGGGCTGGCGCGGGGGCCAAGGCGGCAGGCGGCGGGAGGGCGCTCGGCGCGGGAGCCAAGGCGGCGGGGTGGCGCGTGTGGAGGCGGGGGCCCAGGCGGCGGGGCGCAGCGTGGGAGGCGGGGTCGGGCGTGTGAGGCCGGGAGCAGCACACAGTACGGTGCGCTGGGGCGTCAGGCGGCGGGCGGGGCCCAGCCGTGCGGTGCGCGTGGGCGTGGGGGCCGAGGCAGGCCGCGGTCGGCTAGGCCGCCTGGCCAGCAGGCGGTTCTCCCTTTTTTTATTATTATTATAATATATTTTATTATTTATATTTTATTTATTTTATTTATCTTATTCATTTTATTTATTATTATTTTTATATATTTATATATTTATTATTATATAATTTACTTATATACACTTCTTTTTATATATTATTATTATTTTATATTATATATATATTATCTATTATTAATTATTTTTTTATACTTATTCTCTATCACAAGTTTTAGGCTATAACTATATTTTTCTTTTCCTTCTTTTGCTACACATATTTGTATATGTATGCTTTATCATTATTTTTTTTCTTATTCTACTAGTGTTTAATTCATGCTCATGTATGCAATGCAGGATGCGAAAATTTAGGGTGTTACAAACCTACCCTCCTTAAAGTGAATCTCGCCCTCGAGATTCGATAGCGTGGAGAAAAGGTGAGGGAATTCTGCCTTCAGGTCTTCTTCACGTTCCCATGTAGCTTCAGCTTTCGTATGGTGTTTCCATTGCACTTTGCACCAACGGATCCTCTTATTTCTCGTGACCCTTTCCTTCACGTCCAAGATCTTGATAGGTTGCTCGACATAGGACAAATCCTCGTGAAGTTCTAACTCGTCCATCGGCACTTGTTCTTCTGGTACCCTGAGACACTTCTTGAGTTGAGACACGTGAAATACGTCGTGTACGTCTGAAAGATGAGCTGGTATCTCCAACTTATATGCTACTTCTCCTCTTTTGTCCAAAATCTTGAATGGTCCAATATAGCGAGGTGCGAGCTTGCCTCTTATGTTAAACCTCTTATGACCTCTCATAGGTGACACCTTGAGGTAAACAAAATCTCCTATTTCAAAGGCTAATTTCCTTCTCCTATTGTCCGCATAGACTTTTTGTCTTGATTGGGCAGCCCTCAAGTTTTCACGAATTATCCGGACTTGCTTTTCGACTTCTTGTAACACATCCGTACCAAATACTTGAGTTTCTCCTGCCTCATTCCAGAATAAAGGTGTCCTACACTTCCTCCCATAAAGCGCTTCATATGGTGACATCTTCAAACTCGCTTGGTAACTATTGTTGTATGAAAATTCTGCGTAGGGTAAGCTTTTATCCCAACTTTTCCCATGCTTTAATGCACAAGCTCTTAACATGTCCTCCGAAATCTGATTGGTCCTCTCGGTTTGTCCATCCGTTTGAGGATGATATGCTGAACTAAAATTCAACCTCGTTCCCAAAGCTTCATGCAATTTTTGCCAAAATCTGGAGGTAAATTGAGAACCTCTATCCGAGACTATCTTCTTCGGTACTCCGTGTCGACACACAATATGCTCCATGTATATTTCGGCCAATCGTGCAACTGTATATTTGGTCTTCACAGGGACAAAATGAGCTGACTTGGTTAAGAGATCCACAATTACCCAAATTGAGTCATACCCGGACTGAGTACGGGGTAACCCAACTATGAAGTCCATTCCAATTTCTTCCCACTTCCATTTAGGAATCTTCAACGGTTGCAATAATCCGGCTGGCCTTTGATGTTCCGCCTTGACTCGTTGGCACACATCACACAGTGCTACGTATTCAGCTATGTCCTTCTTCATGCTATTCCACCAATAGCAAGTCTTCAAGTCTTTGTACATCTTCGTACAACCAGGGTGAATTGAGTATGGCGAGTCATGTGCCTCCTTTAATATTGTTTCTCGAATATGATTTTCATTAGGCACAACGATCCTCTTTCCAAGCCATAAGGTACCATGTTCGTCTTCATCAAATCTGAATTCTCTCCCTTCCTCGATCCTTTCCTTGATTTCCTTGATATCCTCATCCGTGGTTTGTGCTTCTCGAATTTCTTGCTCCAAGGTTGGGTTTAACTCCATCATCTCCATCTCATTTACAAACCTGAGGTTCAACCGTTCAAACTCCTTACATAACTCGGAGGGTAACTCTCGAACTGTAAGTTGATAGCTTACTCCCTTTCTACTCAAAGCAACGGCCACTACATTGGCTTTCCCCGGATGGTAGTTGATTCCCACATCATAATCCTTGATGAGCTCCAACCATCTTTGTTGCCTCAAATTCAGATCAGTCTGTGTGAAAATATACTTAAGACTCTTGTGATCCGTATAAATTTCACACCTATGTCCGAGTATATAGTGTCTCCAAATATTCAATGCATGTACCACGGCTGCAAGTTCTAAATCATGTGTTGGGTAATTCTTCTCATGTTTCTTCAATTGTCTTGACGCATAGGCGACCACTTGACCTTCTTGCATCAATACACACCTAAGTCCTTGTCTCGATGCATCACAATAGATGTCGAAACTCTTGCTTACATCCAGCAATACCAAAACTGGGGCTGTTGTCAACCTTTTCTTCAACTCCTCAAAACTATTCTGACAAGCTTCAGTCCATTGGAACGCCTTCCCCTTCATTTGCAATTCTGTCATGGGCTTGGCTATCTTGGAAAAGTTCTTGATGAATCGACGGTAATATCCAGCCATTCCAAGAAAACTCCTTATTTCCTTGACGTTTTGCGGTGGTTCCCACTTCAACACATCCCTCACTTTACCGGGGTCAACCGATACTCCTCCTCCGGAAATAATATGGCCTAAGAAGGAAACTTCCCGTAACCAGAATTGACATTTATTGAACTTGGCGTACATTTGATGCTCCCTCAATTTCTGCAGCGTAAGCCTCAAGTGTTCCTCATGTTCCTTCTCATCCTTCGAGTAGATCATAATATCATCAATAAACACCACGACAAACTTATCCAAGTACTCCATGAAGACTTTATTCATGAGGTACATAAAGTAGGCAGGCGCATTTGTCAATCCAAAAGACATCACGGTGTACTCATAAGATCCATACCGTGTCCTGAAAGCTGTTTTGGGTATGTCCGATGGTCTAATCTTCATTTGAAAGTATCCCGACCTCAAATCAATCTTGGAAAACACACAGGCGCCTTTCATCTGATCAAACAAATCCTCTATGCGGGGCAAGGTGTACTTGTTCTTGATGGTCACCTCGTTGAGAGCTCGGTAATCCACACACATCCTTTGCGTTCCATCCTTCTTGTCTACAAATAGAACGGGCGCTCCCCAAGGTGAAGAGCTAGGGCGAATAAAACCTTTCTCTAGTTGTTCTTGAATCTGCTTCTTGAGCTCTGCAAATTCCTTAGGAGGCATCCTATACGGCCTCTTAGCTATAGGTGCAGTTCCAGGTATTAAATCAATAACAAACTCAATGTCTCGATCGGGTGGCATACCTGGCAACTCATCTGGAAAAACATCCAAAAATTCACACACTAACGGAATCTCCTCAATTGCGGCACCGTCCACATGGTTCATCTCCAATTGCTTCGGTGCGGTTTGAGATGCTTCAAATTCTACGGTGATCCCTTCCTCATTGGTCAACTTCACCGTCTTCGTGGCACACTCAATAACTCCATTGTGCTTCCTTAACCAGTCCATACCAAGTATAATGTCCAACCCTTGAGAATCCAAAACAATGAGGTTGGCGGAGAAGTCTACCCCCCTTATTCTAAGGCTTACTTTTGGACATACTATATTTGTCCTCATCTCTCCTCCAGGAGACTTAACCAATAGAGTAAACTTCATATGAGAGATACGCAAACTATACTTGGCAACATACTTCGATGCAATGAATGAATGCGATGCTCCAGAATCAAATAACATAGTCGCGGGGTTGGAGTTGGCGAGAAACATACCAATGACCACATCATCCGCTTGTTGAGCATCCTCCGTAGAGACATGGTTCACATTGCCACGAGCAAAGTTCTGCTGTCCACGGCTTCCTTGTGGCTGTCCTCCATTAGGTCTTGGGTTTTGCCTCGGCGCATTGTTTGCTTGACCAAGGCCTGACTTAGGACATTGATTCGCAAAGTGTCCAGCTTCTCCACAAGTATAACACTTCTTAACCCCTCCAGAATTGTTGGGACGAGCTTGGTTTTGAGCATTTGCAGCAGGAAAATTATCACGAAACTCATAAGGCATTGGAGGCCTAGGTGCTTGCATAACAGGGCGTTGCTGCACAAACTGAGTTGGGCGCGGCGCAAAATCAGGGCGCTGAGCAGGAATAGAGGAGCTGTAATGAGGCGCATTGGGCGGCGCAAAGCGAGGGCGCACATTACTTCCTTGTTGCTGTCCTTGATATGGCGCCTTCCTCTTGATTTCTTGCTCCATCTCACGGATCTTGTTCTCAACCACGATTGCTTTGTCCACAAGCTTCTGGAAGTTGGCATAGTCACAATTGAGTATTTGCACTTGGATTCCATTGTTCAAGCCCCTCATGAACAAGTATTGTTTCCGGCTGTTCCGACTAACATCCTCAGGCGCATACCTTGAGACTTGAGTGAATTTATTGAGATATTCACTCACGCTTGATCTTCCTTGTCTCAAGTTCTCAAATTCTTGCCTCTTCAAGAGCATAACACCTTCCGGCACATAATGAGAACGAAAATTCTCCTTGAATTCTGCCCAAGTGATCCTCTCTTGATTCTCATGAGCATTGCAATAGGCATCCCACCAGTCGGCGGCTACTCCAACTAGTTGATGTGATGCAAAGAGAACCTTCTCCCTATCAGTGCACTGGACAATAGCAAGTTTCTTCTCAACGGACTTCAGCCAATCATCAGCTTCCATTGGGTCTGTGGCTTGTGCAAAGGTAGGCGGTCTGGTCCTCATGAACTCTCCCAATCGGTTATGAGGAGGCGGGGGTGGCGGTGGAGGCATGTGGGGCTGATTGTTGTTATTGCCAGCCTGCAGCTGTCCCATTGTTTGTATCATGGTCTGCATGAGCTGGTTTTGCATAGCTAGTAGCTGCTCGATATTGATGGCTCCATGAGCAGATCCTTGTCCAACGTTGTTCTGAGGTACTCCATTGTTCTCCTCCTCATCATTGCCATCCCTCTGGTTGCGAGTCCTCACCATCTGAAGAAAAGCAGTAGGTAAGAATTAGAAAACGTCCCCAACTATATGCATCAAGGGATATGAAACTAAACAACTAGCTACACTAGCCTAGGTGGACATGGCAATGCTAAAGCATCCCAAAATCCTCTATTAAGCACACAAGAAACCAATATATATAGCAAACAGCACACTAAGAAAAAACACATCGATTCCTGAGTGCTCCTATGTGCTCTAAAGTGTCCATTCTATCTAGGCTGCGTCCTACGGTCAACCTGTGGCTCTGATACCAATTTGTGATGCCCGGTTCCAAAAAACTGAACCAAGCTAACGCATATGTGTGCCCATGATGTTCAACACACATACACGAGTGCAATCACAAAAGAGTATACAGAAAATTACCACAGAACAAGATTAATTATCAAATTTTATTACACAAGCTATATTATCCTCGAATACAAGCTCTAATGAATATTAATGATAAGTTCAACTAATGCAGCGGAAATAAACTAATTAAGCAACTAAGCAAACTAAGCAAAAGGGGTAGCGCAGCTCCATGCAACACCACAGGCAAAGCTGACGGTAGACACGGCCTAGATCTCCACATTATCGCCATTAAACTCATATATTCTGACCTGCAACTGTTGGGGGGGGATTGCAAGAGTGAGTACATGTTGTACTCAGCAAGTGTGGAAAGTATGACATGTGGCTTATTCAAATGATGACAATAATAATGGTTAAGTGCTGAAAAGTACAGTAAAATATTTGAAAAGCAATGTATCATATTTATGTGAAGTAAACCCATCATAAACCATGTGACCATAGTACCAGTCCATAATTCACCATTATCAATAACCATAATCAATGTCTTAAACAATAATCCCATCCATAACCATAACCATCCCAAATCCCAATTTCCCTCTAATCATGGAAGTTGTCCAGGTGCTCATAACCGGGAGCACGGCTATCATGATAGTTTTAATTAACTTTGTAGAGTTTGTACCTCTTTACCCACGTGTTCGTGATTTCATCACCTTTCGGCGACTAAGAACCTCCCTTATGCCCATGACTCGTCGGTCACATTACACACTTCCGTTGGTGTGTGGCCAAGAGATCACAAAATAGCCTTTACAAAGGGATTACTAGTCTATTTAGACCCCACTGAGGTTTCACCGGTGGCGATGCCTCCAACTGAGCACATCTTCAACCAAGGGCCCCCTCTTGAGCCATTCGGATCCCAGGGTAGTCCCACCAATCATCAACAAACCCAATCCAACTACCCCTTCCCCGAGCATCCACAATGGTCCAAATAGCACTAGCAAAGCCCTAATTAATCAGCTACGCCGCACCCATACTTGGCCTCGTGGTGGCACTGTAGTCCTGGCTTATTCTTGCATGAACCGGTCCTTAGATCTAAAGCAAGCAAACCACCATAACATCCAACCCATCCACATACCAGGCTTGCTTAGATCACCCATCGTATTGACCAGTTCACATTAACCATAATATCATTGATGCATAATTAAATGTGTAGTGTTGTTTGCCATCCCAATTAATTAAGTGAAGCGAAAAGGTAAAAACCCTTCCCGACTCTCTACCATAAATTTCCAGGTGACAAGGGTGGTCAAACAAAACTAGTAAACTTCCTACCATAGGATTTCCATCAATTTGACACAAGCATGCAAGTTCGCAAACAAAACATTTAATAAAACAGGATCAATATGCTTCAAGGACACTTGCCTTGCTCCGGCGGACGGGGTTGCTCAAGCGCTTCGAAATCTTGATTATGAAAATCCTCGTATGCGGCCTCTTGAGCACGTTCCTCTACGTGTGATCATACATACAAGAAAACATATACAATTCAACATGATGCACGCAAAATAATCAACATGCAATGACATGCAGGCATGCACAATTCAATAATTAATTTACTACGGTCGTTTATTAATTAGATGCAACTAGTTCATACGTGTTCATATGAGTTTACGGGGGTTTCAGCGGGGATTAATGCTGCTGAAAAAAAATACGACGCAACTACGATCAATTTACGTCTATTATATTCAATATGGTCGCTAAAATTCGCATCGGGAACATGGCCTACCGTAGATCTGATGGCTTGACGGTCGCGGAACGAATGCGACGCGTAGACGAAGTAGATGGCGCAGTAGTCCTTCGGCGGCACGACGACGGCGACGATCTCCGATGGACGGTGGTACCCTCCTCTTTTTCTTCCTCTTCTTCCCCTCTTTTTTTCTCCCTTTTCTTCCCCTGGCGGCGGCTCTGTTCTCTGGAGTTTTTCTTCCTGTACCGGCGGCGGCGTTTTCTTATCTGGGCGGCGGCGGTTTCTGGGATGGGGGGAAAACCTAGGGACCTACGGTCCTTTTTTTATAGGCGCTGGACCGCGTGGGCGAGCGGGAAAATCGGGCTGGCGCGGAGTCCGTGAGCGATGCGCGCGAGGGTGGGGCCCGGGAATCGCGCTACGCGCGGGAGGGCGGGATTCAGCGGGGTTCAGCGGGGCCAGGCGGTCGCGTCGGGAGCGGGAGGCCGGGCGTGGCTGCGGGGCCCAGGGCGCGTGCGCACCGCGTGGGCGACGTGGGAGGAGGCGAGGCGGGCTGGCGCGGGGGCCAAGGCGGCAGGCGGCGGGAGGGCGCTCGGCGCGGGAGCCAAGGCGGTGGGGTGGCGCGTGTGGAGGCGGGGGCCCAGGCGGCGGGGCGCAGCGTGGGAGGCGGGGTCGGGAGCGTGAGGCCGGGAGCAGCGCGCGGTACGGCGCGCTGGGGCGTCAGGCGGCGGGCGGGGCCCAGCCGTGCGGTGCGCGTGGGCGTGGGGGCCGAGGCAGGCCGCGGTCGGCTCGGCCGCCTGGCCAGCAGGCGGTTCTCCCTTTTTTTATTATTATAATATATTTTATTATTTATATTTTATTTATTTTATTTATCTTATTCATTTTATTTATTATTATTTTTATATATTTATATATTTATTATTATATAATTTACTTATATACACTTCTTTTTATATATTATTATTATTTTATATTATATATATATATATTATCTATTATTAATTATTTTTTTATACTTATTCTCTATCACAAGTTTTAGGCTATAACTATATTTTTCTTTTCCTTCTTTTGCTACACATATTTGTATATGTATGCTTTATCATTATTTTTTTTCTTATTCTACTAGTGTTTATTGCATGCTCATGTATGCAATGCAGGATGCGAAAATTTAGGGTGTTACATGTGATGTGTTGCCTTATTTACATGTCTATCTTGCATAATCGTTGACTTATCAAACTTTATGAACACATCACTTAGGCACCCCACCATAACATGTATATGTATGAGAACTCTCTCAATCACTCTTACTCATGATGCATACATTGAGGGGGAGTCACTCATACAAATACATGTTATGAAAACAAAATATTATCCTTGTTGTTGAAGTCTTAATGTGTTGTAATCAATCACCAAAAAGGGGGAGATTGAAAGTGAATCTAGGCATCCCCATGGGTTTTGGATGATTGATGACGATAATTAAGAGGCTAATGAGCTAAGTTAATCTAAAGCACAGGTACAAGGATTGAAATGTGATGAAAACCCTCAAAAAGGAAAATGATGCAAGGGGTGTCAAAGGCTCAAGAGTAGAAATTAGGGTTTCTATGGTGTTGAGCCTATATGAGCCGTGTCAAAGTCTCACTTGTCTTTTACTTTCCGTAATCACGAGTATTGCTATTAGGGTTATTATTGCTCATATTTCTCTTCACTTTGATCATTATTGTAAACTTGCAATCTAACTGTTTAAACTTCACAATATGAGCTTTACTAGTTTACCACATATTGCTTATCTCTTCGGTGAACTCTAATTCCGCAAATAACTTGTAGAAACCCAGTTTTAGGGTTTTCACCCAGTGTTGAGCGGACTAGTCCGGCCCTGTGTAGACTAGTCTGGCCACAGGAATTTAATCTCGTTTGATTAAGTCATTTTAGATATTATTGCCTATTCATCCCCCCTCTAGGCGACTTTCATCTCACCCCTGGAGTAGAAGTAGAAGGCGCTACTTTCGGGTCTTCGATCGCCGGCTCCGAGGGTGGAGGACTTGTTGCCACCTCTTCATGCAGCTCCAGCTCTGGTTCAACTACCTCCGGAGCAATGGTAGGGACTTCATCTGAGGCCTCTACCTCCGCTGGCTTAGACGCCGGCACATCAGCTCCTTCCGGTGCAACGATCGGAGCTTCAAGCATCTCTGGCTCAGCCGCCGGACCTTCAACAACTTCTGGCACAAGGGCTGAAGCTTCAGTGATTTTTGGCTCATTGGTCGGGACTTCAATTGCCTCTGGCTCAGCGGCTAGGGCTTCCACGAACTCCGACTCAAAGGCTGGAGCTTCCGACATTTCTGGTTCCGGTACCGGAGCATCAGCCTCCGACACCGATGCCAGAGGTACATCTCCAACTTCTCCCTTGTGGTCCGGCGCTACCACAGGAGCTTCAGGCGAGGACGCCGAATCTAACTCCAAGATAGCTAGCGTCGGAGCTGTCGCAACTTCTTCCACCACTTGAGGAGGAGGCTCGGTGCTTGAAGCTGGAGTTTCGGCATGCGCAGCCCCGGTCGCTACGATAGACGTTGAAGTTCCTGACCCCTTCTTCGACACCCTAGAAATAATGGGACGAGAAGATTAAAGACACTTTAAAAACAAGACTAGCATTTTAAGGTGAGCAATCAATGCTTACCTAGGGATGCTACCACCCCAGTCGCCTCGAAACCTCTTCTTCTGAGGTCTGGAGCCAGAGCCCAACAAGTCTGGTGAGACAACAACTTCGGACCGCAACTGAGGACTACTTGCGGCAGCCGGTGTCCTCTCAGCCGGAGCTTCTCTTGGTCGGGAAGAACTCCTAGGCCTGGAGCTTTTAGCCGGCACTGAGGCCGGGGTTGACTGCCCGGAGCTAGCGCCTCTGGAAGACGTCTATGTCGGAGAAGGTGCAGTCACAAAAGATCGCCTACGCTGGGGAGAAGGAGCCGTCGTAGAGGGAGCAGCCCTAACGGACCTCCCATCAGCATGCTTCAGCTTCCTCTTCCAACTGGAGGGTTCGGCCAGCTCCTTGCCCTTGCCCTTGCCTATGTCTTCAACCCTCCGGCTCGGGGCGGAGGCAGACCCTCCTTCGGAATCTTTGGGGATTACCACCCTCGAGGTTGGACGCCTTTCCACCTCACCAAGGTTGTCAAGCGACGGCATCTTCCTCCGGAGCTCTCTGCTGAACTGCGCCTCCATGTTCAGAGAAAGGAAAGCTGCCGGCGGAACCAAGTCGTCGCCGTCGACATTTATACCATGCTAAATTTTCTTGAGATGAAGCTTCAAAGCTTCGTCATCCAAGTTGGATTTCAGACCAGTTTCAATCCGATCGTCATCCATCACGCTATTGAGGGCCCACGGGAGCTTCTCCCTCTTCCTCAGCGGAGCCCATCTGTTGAACAGGAAGTTGCAGAAGACAATCTGAGGGGTCACTCCACCCTCCACGCATTTGCGAATCCTGGTCAGGACGGGGTTGAAGGCATCTGACATCACCGGAACTACACTCCAAGCGTTGGTGTCAACATTGGGGAGTCATTCGGGCAGCTCCAACCTCTCGTGCTCCTCCACTGCAATGATGACTCAGTCCTTCTTCCAGTCATCCCATTTGCCAGAAGGAAATGACTTCAAGTATTTGAAGGGGCAGTTCTTGCGCTTCACAAAATATTAGAAGCCAAGAAGCTCAGTCCCCTTGCCGGTGGTGTGGATGGTGAAGAAGGTACAAAACAGCTCAACACAGGGGGGAACACCCACCCACATCTCGCAAAAGTGGACGAAAGTCGCCACTAGAAGAAGAGAATGGGGGCCAAGATGATACAGCTGAAGACCGTAAAAGTCCAGCAGCATTAAAAGAAAAAGTTGAGAAAGGTGGGATCAATCCCACCATGGCATACGCAGAGAAGTACACCATGTCGCCATTACGCTCCTCCTTGAACGGGAGCTCACCGGCGCGGATCAGGTGACTGAAGGAGTCACAGGACCACCCCATATAGGTCCGGACCTTCATCAAATCGTCCATGCTCTTGAGGCGGCTCTTGGGAAGACCCAACTCCATTGCGGCAGAGTGGAGTGAAGGAAGAGAAAGCTAGGCGAAGTTTGGGAGGCTCTGAGCGCAAGTCTGATCGAAAGCGTAAAGAGTCCTCAAACCGCGCACACTTTCCTTCTTAAGTAAGCCTCCACGATGCTTGGATGGAAACCGCAGCAAGAGTGGGGTCTCATTTCAAAAATTTACCCCGTCCACGACAAATGGGTCCGGGGCCACCCGGACGAAGAGATAGAGGTTATTACCCCAGGCAAACCGTTGTCATGATGGGCGGCGGGAGACCCAAAGGCGTCACCGTGACAAGGCGCTCGGAACCGATACGGTTTTTGTATTGGGAACTGGCGACCTTCAATTGCGTGAGATCCGCACTCAAAGACCTCATCTTCCACATTCATAACAAGCCACACGGCGATGGTTTAACCCCGGACCATCGCCCCAATGGCACATTACGAGAGTTTTGAAGTCTAAGCGCGGGAATCGAGGATGGCCCCACCTTTGGTAGAATAACTTAACCCAAAGGATTTCTCGCAAAGGTGGGCCCGGGGGCCACTGTCGGTACCCTATGATACCGCAAGAAGTGCAAAAGAGTTCTACCCATCAAATTTGAAGGCCTCCTCAGGCCCCACATGTCATAATACACCGGACCCGCATCCCTCATATGGGTAGTTCCGGAGATTGGCGCGTGTAATGTAAATCCGGAGCTAACCTCTCAACACAAGGAAGCTTCGTGATCAACACGTGTATAATGACCCCGGACCTAACCCCCAGCAGAGGGAAGCTCTAGTGTTGACACGTGCACAACAGTTCCGGAGCTATCTCCCCGCAAAGAGAAGAAACGAAGCTGTCACGTGTGGAGCCTCCGGATCTTCATCAACGAATAGATTGGCGGATCTTCTTTAGCACATACATTCAAGGGACAAGTCAAAGCGGAAGTTACAAGACTTGATTACGTGTTGTTAATGCCGTATTAACGACACACGATCAGAACACTGTTAATAGAGGTAACGCAACCATTAAGGCACATTATCACACTATTAACCATGCTTAATACCCTTAGATAGTGTATTAGCCTATTTAATACGCCAGGGCCACATGTCGGGCTAGGATAATGATGTAACGGTCAGTCCTTGGACTATAAAAGGATTGAGCCACACATTACAAAGGACAACTCCAAGTTGGGCCAGAGACTACGCTTTCTAGCGATTCATAATACAACACACACCCACACCCCGTGGAGTAGGGTATTACGCTCAGGTGGCCCGAACCACGTAAATCTCTGGTGTCGCCATCTTGATCTTGATCTCTGCATGCCCCAACCTAGACAAGAACCTCGGCGGGCTACACTTTAGTAGTACCGGGGGAAGTTTCGTTGCTACACTTCGACAGCTCCCAAGTGGAGCAAGTTGATCGTCATGTGCTAGATCAAGAAGAATCTACACAAGTGGTGATAGGAAGGATGGCACTTGGAGATATACGACCACAAGAACAACCTCAAGATGCAAGCGACCATCCTACACATCAAGCAAGCTCCTCCTCAAATGATCAAGATCAAGTCCCCCAAGATGCGCTCCAAGAAGATGAAAATGGAGGCATCAATCAAGGGGGGACAATGAGGATGAGAAATACCAAGATAATGACTCAAGACCTCAAGCGCCACACCCAAGAGTGCATCAAAGCGTCCAACGGGACCATCGCGTTGACAATATACTTGGAGACATCTCCAAGGGGGTAACCACTCGACCTCGTGTTGCAAACTTTTGTGAACATTACTCTTTTGTTTCTTCCTTGGAGCTCCACAAGTTTGAAGAAGCACTACGAGATCCGGATTGGGTGATGTCCATGCAAGAAGAGCTCAACAACTTCGAAAGAAATCAAGTATGGGAGCTTGTGAAGAGTGATGAGGACATCACTTCTATGGATACAAACAACACTCCATTGAACATACAAGATGCAATCAATAGAGTTCATACACAACAATTAATTTCAGAGGTGAACTCGTTCTTATATATTTCCTTATATGTTTTTGAGCATAAATTGCTACTTAATGATTTATTTGTGATTAGGATCCATGGAGAGGTTCAAGGAGTACTTGGAGGGAGTATTAGGGACGTGGAAGACCAGAGAATTCGTTCAAAGAAGATGGAAACCGAACCAAACTCCAAATCGTAACCAACTCGGAGTCCAGGAGCAGTACGCACTAAAACGGATGCCCAGGACGCATACGAACTCCGTTTTGGACGTTCTACATATGCACGGAAAGAGGAGAGGATAACCTTTCCAATGGCACCGGTTCCATGTCAAAATTCCTTCGGAGTCGACGGGAATCGTCGAAACAATATCAAGTACAGAATCTGTCAGGGTGCTGCGCCACCATATTGGGCCATTGGGCCTTGTATCAAGTCTAAGTCCATTATTTTCGTGTCTTAGGGTTAGTTCACGACCCTAACACCCCCTTGGACGTCCTCCCACCTATATATACTCCATGGTAGCCGCCATAGACAATTGGGTTTTTGCTTAGATCAATAATATCGCCGTTTTTCGGTTTGTGAAACCCCAATTCAGCAATTTCAGATTGCTTCTTCTACGTTCTTGCTTGTGTTCTCGGTTGCACTTGCAGGGATTAGCCTTCTTGGCGAGGTCAATCGTGTGAAGCACGGTTGATAACCAACGGAGCGGTGGTGTAGTGATTGCAGGGGCTGTTCGTGTTCTACTCGAGAGCCTCGGATCATAAACGTCGAGATCTCCATCAATCGACTTATCATTACCTTTCGGAAGATCGGGACTCATCATCTAATCTTTTACTCATCAATTGGTATCAGATTTCCAGGTTGCCCGTTAGGTAATTCATCTATCCATTACATTAGTTTTGTTTTTCATACCTAGAGTCCACAAAAAAAGCCACAAAAAAACTTGCAGTTTAGTAGATCTGTTCATTACTTTGTCCAAACCACATTGAGCCTTTGCAACTTTGTTATTCAGTTTGGTTTTGTTGAGTTTGTGTCCGTTGTTGAGTCATATTGCTGGTTTACAAAGTGTTTTTGGTCTTAGTTTGAGTTTTGCATTGTGTGATTCATCCTTTTGAGTCACGTCATCACGTCTAGATTAGATTCGCCTCTGTCCAGTTAGGTATTTTCATCATATCTCGCTCATACGAACTCGGATTTTAGAGTTCTTGTACTTTCTGGAAAGATTAAGAAGTTTTCCATAACTTTCCTATTCATCATTCTCCCCGAAAATATAGTTATTGATGTCGAAATTGCATTAGATCTGAATCTGTTATTGATCTAGAAATTCTGAACAGTCTGTATTTCGGGGGCAATATCTCCCTTTATTCTTATCCAAAATAGGTCTTCCATATATTGAAATTAAAGAGGAGAGATATATCTACAATCTTGCTGTTCTAAGTTTTCCAATTTAGAGCCTATAAGTGTGCCTATTTCTCCTTGGAAGATTGAGCAGAAAATCAGCGACAGACACACGAGATATCTTGGATTGATTTTCATTGTGTTCTTCCCTTGCAGCACATTCTGAAAAAAAAAAGGAAGAAAAAAGAAAAAGGCAAGTGCAAAACAAGAAACAAAAGCCGCACAAAAAAAGAAAAAAAACCACAAAAAAAAACAGAAGTGCTTGCATTCTTTGTGTCATCTAGTTTTGTCTCATGTCTTGCTAGCTTGAACTACTAGGAACACATTTAGGCCAGCAACTTTGACAAATACTTTGGACACTTATTCAACTTTACTATCTGATTTCATTGTTGCTAATCCTTGCTACAAATAAAGTGCCATCCAAGCTACACCTTACTCTTGAGCAGAATCGATACACCTTTGCAATCATCCCACGCTTCATTGGTTTCTTCATACCGGCCACCGTTTGCCACCTGCAGTGTAGGTAAGAACACTTGTAAGAGCGTGGTAAGACGCTTGAGAGTGTGTGATTCCACTTCCACTTTGCCATTATCCTTTGTAGTTGATAGGGATAACATATTTTTTGTGTTGTCTTCTTTTTGCTACTAACAATGTCAGGTAAAAGCAAGAATCATGCATTATATACTGAGATGATGGACATGATGAAGACGGCGATAGAGTTGCTCACTAAAAATCAAACATCAACCAAGGATTCACATGACATTCAGACCACCTTTACAACACCTTCCACAAGAAGTAATTACATTCTCCCATCTCTTCCTTCTTATGATGGTTTTGGTTACGATGAATATATTGCTTGGGAAATAGAGTTGGATAAAATTTTTGGAAAATGTCATATGTGTGAGAGGAGGAAGATTAGAAATGTTGCAAGTGCATTAGTAGGTTGTGCATTAACTTGGTGGAACAATTTAAATGATTTAGAAAAACCTCGAACATGGAAAGATATGAAAATTCTTATGCGAGAAACATTTACTAGTGTATCCAATTGCAAAGATGAAATACATGAGCTTGAGAAGAATTTTCTTGTTGTACCTCCTCCTATGCCTAACCTTTTGCAGGAACAAGAACCAATAATTGTAGAAAATCCAAAAGCGAATGAGGTGTTCAACAACTCCTGTGAAAATTCAGATCTATCAATTCATATTTCACCCACAATTACTGCTGAAAATGAGAATAAAGGTAACGGATATCACAACACACTTGTTGAAGGTGAGAAGTTTTTGGATGTTCTGAATTTTTTCACCAATCATGCTATTGTCGAGGAGCGACTAGTGGAATCTTTTATTGATACACCATTGCCACATGTTGATTTTCCTGCTGATCCTTCTGTTAAGAAAGAGTTGTGTGCTGATAACTCTATTATACCTATGCAAAAACAAGTTAACGTACAAGATGATTGTGTTTTGAATTCACCTACTTGTGCTGAAATTCATAATTTGATCACCGCTACTGCTGAAAATGATGAGCTGAAAATTTTGTCTTCTCTAAATACTTTGGGTTATATTGAATTTGACACTCTTTGTGATCTAAATATTGTAGAGAGGAGAATATTTTCACAATCTGAATTGCCTTTATTAAGTAGAAATATTTTTTATGCTATAGGCAAATATGAACATAGTGGTATGTTTATGGTGCATAAAGTTTACATATGTTCAAATGAGGAAGCTCCTTTTGTGCTGCAACAACATGGTCAAGTAAATGAATGTACTAACGCTAATAATATCTTGTCAAGTTTTTCTAGTATGTTTTCCTTGCAGCAGCGACAACAAAAACATTTTTCACTGCGGTTGTGCAATATGGACAGTGCTCACTCGGGCTTAAACTCTACCCCCACAGCAAGTCTTTTTGCTAGACATACGAGCAAGCCGAGGACGGCTTGTCATAAAGAAGGGGAGAATGATGAGATCATGCATATTATTATTGCACCTACAAATATGACACAATGTTCATTTGTTTGGGATCCTGGCTCAAGTGAATGTGCACTCTTATTTGATGGACAAGATCAAGATGGTGCACTATGCCGTCCACCACCTTGGCCTCCTCCTTTCATGCTTACAAGAAGATTTAATGGCGTTGCACGTATGGACCCACACATGATAGAAGATGAACTTGAGTCGAGGACGACTCCAATTCAAGAAGGGGAGGATGATGAGGACATCACTTCTATGGATACAAACAACACTCCATTGAACATACAAGATGCAATCAATAGAGTTCATACACAACAATTAATTTCAGAGGTGAACTCGTTCTTATATATTTCCTTATATGTTTTTGAGCATAAATTGCTACTTAATGATTTATTTGTGATTAGGATCCATGGAGAGGTTCAAGGAGTACTTGGAGGGAGTATTAGGGACGTGGAAGACCAGAGAATTCGTTCAAAGAAGATGGAAACCGAACCAAACTCCAAATCGTAACCAACTCGGAGTCCAGGAGCAGTACGCACTAAAACGGATGCCCAGGACGCATACGAACTCCGTTTTGGACGTTCTACATATGCACGGAAAGAGGAGAGGATACCCTTTCCAATGGCACCGGTTCCATGTCAAAATTCCTTCGGAGTCGACGGGAATCGTCGAAACAAAATCAAGTACAGAATCTGTCAGGGTGCTGCGCCACCATATTGGGCCATTGGGCCTTGTATCAAGTCTAAGTCCATTATTTTCGTGTCTTAGGGTTAGTTCACGACCCTAACACCCCCTTGGACGTCCTCCCACCTATATATACTCCATGGTAGCCGCCATAGACAATTGGGTTTTTGCTTAGATCAATAATATCGCCGTTTTTCGGTTTGTGAAACCCCAATTCAGCAATTTCAGATTGCTTCTTCTACGTTCTTGCTTGTGTTCTCGGTTGCACTTGCAGGGATTAGCCTTCTTGGCGAGGTCAATCGTGTGAAGCACGGTTGATAACCAACGGAGCGGTGGTGTAGTGATTGCAGGGGCTGTTCGTGTTCTACTCGAGAGCCTCGGATCATAAACGTCGAGATCTCCATCAATCGACTTATCATTACCTTTCGGAAGATCGGGACTCATCATCTAATCTTTTACTCATCAAAGAGGCCAAATGTGAATGTTGTAGGCACCAAATGGGTGTTCCGCAACAAACAAGACGAGCACGGGGTGGTTACAAGAAACAAGGCACGACTTGTGGCCAAAGGGTATTCTCAAGTCGAAGGTTTGGATTTCAAAGAAACTTTTGCTCCCGTAGCTAGGCTTGAATCAATTCGTATATTACTTGCCTTTGCTACTCACCATGATTTTAAGCTATACCAAATGGACGTCAAGATCGCATTCCTCAATGGTCCAATCAAGGAAGAGGTGTATGTGGAGCAACCCCCAGATTTGAAGATGAAGAATTCCCAAACCATGTGTACAAATTGCGTAAGGCTCTCTATGGACTCAAACAAGCTCCTGGAGCTTGGTATGAGTGTCTTAGAGATTTTATAACTCAAAATGGTTTCAAAATTGAGAAGGCGGATTATACTTTATTCACTAAGCACTTCAATGATAATTTGTTTGTTTGCCAGATATATGTCGATGACATTATATTTGGTTCTACTAACAAAGCCTTCTGTGATGGGTTTTTTAAGATAATGACGGAAAGATTTGAGATGTCCATGATGGGGGAGTTGAAGTTCTTTCTAGGTTTTCAAGTGAAGCAACTCAAGGAAGGCACCTTCATTAGTCAAACCAAGTACACACAAGATATACTCAAAAATTTTGACATGGATAAGGCCAAACCCATCAAGACTCCTATGGCAACCAATGGGCATCTCGATCTCAATGAAGATGGTCCAAGTGTGGACCAAAAGGTATATCGTTCCATGATAGGCTCATTGCTTTATTTATGTGCATCTAGGCTCGATATCATGCTCAGTGTGTGTATGTGTGCTAGATTTCAAGATGCTCCTAAGGTGTGTCATTTGACCACCGTTAAGAGCATTCTTAGATATTTAGTTCACACACCAAGCCTAGGACTTTGGTACCCCAAGGCTCTAAGTTTAACCTCATTGGATATTCCGATGCAGACTATACGGGGTGCAAAGTTGATAGGAAGAGTACATCGGGAACTTGCCTATTCCTTGGTAGATCTCTTTTGTCTTGGTCCTCAAAGAAACATAACTCCATTGCTCTTTCTACAGCCGAAGCGGAGTATGTCACCGCCGGAAGTTGTTGTGCACAACTTCTTTAGATGAGACAAACTCTTAGGGACTATGGTACAAACTTGCGCCATATTCCCCCTATGTGACAATGAGAGTGCCATCAAAATAGCCAATAATACAGTTGAACACTCAAGGACCAAACACATTGATATTCGACACCATTTCTTGAGAGATCACTCCATCAAAGTAAACATTGCAATTTCACATGTGAGAACCGATAAACAATTGACTGATATATTTACCACACCCTTAGATAAGAAAAGATTTTGTGAACTTAGGAGTGAGCTTAATATCTTGGAATCTCGAAATGTGACTTGAATCTTGCACATCTGATTGTCATATTCAAAATTCACACATGATTGCGAAAAGCTCATCCTCCTCGATTTTCTACAAATTATTTTGAAATTATTGAATCCTTGTGAATTATGGTCATAGTTTGATTGTTGACTACTTACTGACCATGTTGACAAAGATCTATTGTGAAATATAGTCCAAAAGGATCAAATCTCCACTGAAAGCTCAATATATAGGAGTTTTCAGCCTTAGGACCGAACTAGTCCGCCTCCAGACCGGACTAGTCTGGTGGCTCAGAACAGTGCGAACCCAGTCTGATAGCCGGACAAGTCCGGGTTCCTCACCAGACTAGTCCGGCCCTTGGGGACTTAACCTCCCCAGGGAGCCCTCGACCTCTCCACTTCCATTCAAACTCTCTCTCTCTCTCCAAAAACGCTCGAAAACCGCCTCCCAAACGGTGATTTTCGATTCCCACCAACAAATCTCGACTCCAATCCGTGGATTGAAGCCCTAAGGTGCTAGGGAACCATTCCCCAAGCATCGGAGGCCGACTCTTCATCCACATTTCATCCATTTGAAGATTTGAAGAGGTATTCTTGACCTAACCCCAAAATCCTTGAAATTGAATTTTTCAGGTCTATTGATAGAAACTTTTTCACAAATGCTGTTGTGCACATCATTGTGATCATGTACCTCCATTCTTGTGGTAGGATCCGTAGTTTTCACAGAATTTCTCTAGATTAGGGTTCTTGCTGTGTGAACCAGACTAGTCCGGCCTCAGGGCAGACAAGTTCGGTTGGGTACGGACTAGTCCGGCCCCTAGACGCACAAGTCTGTATTACACAACAAAAACCCTAACCTTGATCGATTCTGTGAATTCTACCACCTTGTATTGACTCCTTGGACTCATACATATTCCCTTGCTTCTCTTATCAGCAACCATGTCGGATAACGAGTATGTTCCACCTTCCGACTCCGAGGCCGAAGCGGAGAAGCAAGCTCTTTATCGCCGAAGACGCGACGATCAGGAAATGGTTGCTGCCTACTTTGAATCAAAGAGAGCAAAGAAGACGCGGCGAGAAGCACACAACTCTGCAGCAGCTGAGACTTGTGACATTGGGGGGTCAAGCTAGAGCCCAAGAGGTGAGGACCTCCAAGTATAAGGGAAAGTCTTTGGTCGATGCTGCACCCAAGAAGAGGGTCGATGCAAGCAAGGCCAAGAAGGGTGCCTCTCAACCCATAGGCCCCTTGAGGATGTCTTCTCCTGCACGAAACCCAAACCATGCAGCTGCCTTCGATGCCAACGTCTTCAAGGGCAAAGGGGTTGAGAAGGCACGCAAGCTAAGGAAGATGAATGTCTATCAGCAGGACAGGAGCACAGTGGATCCCCATTTCTGGTGTGACTTCCACTGTGACTATTACCGGACGGTCTACATGTCCAAGCAGACCCCAGTCATCGATGCTCAATGGATTGACTAGGACTATATGGTCGAGAAGGATCATGTGGCCTTCAATGTTGTGATTGAGGCCGTCGAGCAACATGGCTTGAAGAAATTCATGGCTTTCCAGTATGACTGGAATGTGGAAGTTATTACTCAGTTCTATTCCACTATTTACTTCCACACCGATGGGGACAGGAGGAGTACATGAATGACCCATGGAGAGCAATACTCCACCACCTACTGGGAGTTTGCTCAGCTGCTTGACCTAGAGGATCAACTAGACAATGAAATTATCATCTCCAACTTGAGGCCAGTTGATCACGATACCCTGGAGTACATGTATCCTAGCCATGTACCCTTTGAGGCAGAGCACATAAGGAACATCAAGCCCTTCTACAGTGTCCTCAACAGGGTGCTCCAGGAGACCATTGCCCCCAAGGATGGAGATGCGGGGATAATTCAAGGGAACTTGAGGCACTTGATGGTCCTCATTGATGGAGATGTCCGCTTCAATGTGGTTGACTACATCTTCGACGACATCTTCAACATCTCTCATACTCCAAACCGATCACGTGGATACGCTCCATACATCATGTACATGATCGAGAAGATCTCCGGATTCACCTTCAAGAAAGACATAATTCACCGGAGGCTTTGACCCCAACTCCCTCCTCCGGAGCCGACTGTCCCTAGGAGGAAGAATGCGGATCCTCCCACTCCTTCCTCTCGCTTTGTGCCATCTCCTCTGCCACCTCCGCCTTCATCACAATGTGGGAGTGGATTTCTCAAGTGCTTCAAGGCCATTTTCTCTTCTTTCCGGAAGGCGGAAGTTCGGCAACGTCGCATGGACCGTCGCCAAGAGAAGTATCTCAAGGCGATGTGCGACAAGTTGTACATTCCCATGTCTCCCGCCGAGGAGGGTGATGGAGAGATCACTCCATTCCCGAAGTTCACCGCCGAGGAGCTCGCTCAATTTGGTGAAGATGGTACTTCCATCGCGGCCCCGACTAATGATGATGATGCTAATATTGATCCGGAGGCCACGGAGAGCGATAGTGGGCACCAAGGCGGAGACGACAACGACGATGACGCCAATGAAGACGACGAGTAGACTTAATGGCTCTTCCTTCCTTCTTTTCCTTTTTGGTGTCTTGATTCCAAAGGGTGAGAGATTGAAGGGGGGTTAGATTGGTGGATGATTGGTGGATGAGGCACTTAGATAGAGGGAGAGATTGAGGGGGAGAAATTGAGAGTTCTACTTAGTTACTTGAGTATAGATTGATCCTAGAATGGACTTATGTTTTTATGTTTGAAACTCTCGCTTAAATTGTTGTAAGACTTAATTCATATCAATTGTGATGTTATGCTTGAGTTACATGCTTGTCTTGCATATTTGTTGCTTTATCACAACTTATGAGCACATCACTTAGCCACCCCACCATAACATGTACATGTATGAGAACTCTCTCAAATCTCTCTTACTCATGATGCATACATTGAGGGGGAGTCACTCATACAAATACATGTTATGAAAAACAAATTATTATCCTTTTTGTTGAAATCTTATTGTGTTGTCATCAATCACCAAAAAGGGGGAGATTGAAAGTGCAACTAGGCATCCCCGTGGGTTTTGGATGATTGATGACAATAATTAAGAGCCTAATGAGCTAAGTTGATCCTAAGCACAGGTACAATGATTGAAATGAGATGAAACCCTTCAAAAAGGAAATGGACATCACAGGCGTCAAAGGCTCAAGAGTAGAAATTAGGGTTTCTATGAAGATGAGCTTATATAAGTCGTGTCATGTGAAAGGGTGGATGTATCATGTGCATTGAGATCATTCTAAGGGGCTCAAAGTGGTGGTTTAGAGAAAAACCTAAGTGAGAAGACAAAATGAGGAAAAGCCCTAGGAGGCCAGACTAGTCCGGGCCTCAAGGCCGGACTAGTCTGGTCGGGCACACCAGTCCGTTTTGAGACGGACCAAACGTCTCTAGAGTGTTTCTTAGTGAATTTGGAGCTAAGTCCCAGAAGACCGGACTTGTCCGTTTTTGGATGGACCAAAGCTCTCTGGAAAAGTTCGGACTTGTCCGTTTGAGACTTAGTGAGATTAACCGAGAGAAACCCTAGAGGGCCGGAGTAGTCCGCCCCCTGTGGCCGTACTAGTCTGGGCCTACACAGATGAGTCCATTTTGAGCCGGACTAAACCCTTCTGTCCTACTTCGGACTAGTCTGTTATGGACCGGACTAGTCCGTTGTTTAGTGACCGTTTGAATTTGGAAATTTGGCGGGTAGCATGATGATCGTCATGCAGTGTGGCAGTTGTCGAGACCTGACCAGAGGTCAGTGGTCCCATAGGGACGGACTAGTCTGGGGCCAGAAGCCAGACTAGTCTTCCCTTCTGCTGAGGTCAGTAGAAGGGGCTCGGGACCCCTATAAAAAGGGGACCCCCGGCCATTTGAAAAGTCTTGAACCCTAGCGCCGCCACAAGTGACCAAGAGCCTTCTACTCGTCATACTAGCCCTCTAAGACCAAATCTTGAAGAGATTAGGGTTTGGGGAGGAGAGTGAAGGAAGATCATCGCGCTTTGGCTCTCGGTTTGATATCTTTGCACATTGTGATTATGTTTCATGGCTTGTGTGAGTTGAGCTTCGTGTGCTCCTCATTGTATTGATTTGTGGGAGCCTCAACTTGTGAGTAGCCCCATCAAACTTTGTGATTACCCATTGATATAGTGGAAACCAAGCAGGCCATCATGGTGGCTTGGTGAGAGAAGGGTCAAGTGAGACCCGGTCCTTGTGTGGACTTCTCAACGTGGATGTAGACTTCTTCGTGGAGCTGAACCATGGGATAAATCTTGTCTCACTTGTCTTTTACTTCTTGTGATCACTAGCATTGCTATTAGGGTTCATATTGTTCACATTGTCTCTCACTTTTGATCTTTGTTGAAATCTTGTGATCTAAGTGCTTAAATCTTCCAATCTTAGTTGTACTAAGTTACTATACATTGGTTACATTGGTTGAACTAAATTCCGCAAACAACTTGTCGAAACCAAGTTTTTAGGTTTTCACCTTGTGCTGAGCGTACTAGTTCGGCTCTGTCCAGATAAGTCCGACCTCAGGAATTTAATCTCATTTGATTAAATCATTTCAGGTCTTATTGCCTATTCACCCCCCTCTAGGCGACTTTCAGAGATGCTTCAAACTCTACGGTGATATCTTCCTCGTTGGTCAACTTCACCATCTTCATGGCACATTCGATGACTCCATTGTGCTTCCTCAACCATTCCATACCAAGTATAATGTCCAATCCTTGAGAATCCAAAACAATGAGGTTGGCAAAGAAGTCTACCCCCCTTATTCTAAGGCTTACTTTTGGACATACTATATATGTCCTCATCTCTCCTCTAGAAGACGTAACCAATAGAGTAAACTTCATATGAGATATAGGCAAACTATACTTGACAACATATTTTGATGCAATGAATAAATGTGATGCTCCAGAATCAAATAACATAGTCGTCGGGTTGGAGTTTGCGAGAAACATACCAATCACCACGTCATCCGCTTGTTGAGCATCCTCTGTAGAGACATGGTTCACGTTGCCACGAGCAAAATTCTGTTGTCCATGGTTTCCTTGCGGTTGTCCTCCATTGGGTCTTGGGTTTTGCCTCGACGCATTGCTTTCTTGACTAAGGCCTAACTTAGGACATTGATGTGCAAAGTGTCCCGCTTCTCCACAGGTATAGCACTTCTTTACTCCCCCAGAATTATTTGGACGAGCTTGATTTTGAACATTTGCACCAGCAAAGTTGGCACGAGGTGCAAAAGGCATTGGAAGCTTAGATGCTTGCATGACAGGCGATGTTGCACAAACTGAGTTGGGCGCGGTGCAAATCCAGGACGCTGTACAGGAGCAGAGGAGCTGTAATATGGCGCATTAGGAGGCGCAAAGCAAGGGCACACATTACTTTCTTCTTGTTGTCCTTGATATGGTGCCTTCCTCTTGTTGTCTTGCTCCATCTCATGGACCTTGTTATCCACAACAATTGCTTTGTCCACAAGCTTTTGGAAGTTGGCATAATCACAATTTAGCAAATTGAACTTGGATTTCATTGTTAAGGCCCTTCATGAACAAGTATTTCTTCCGGATGTCCCGACTAACATCTTCAGGGGCATACCTTGAAAGTTGGATGAATTTATTGAGGTATTCACCCACAATCGATCTTCCTTGCCTCAAGTTCTCAAATTCTTGCCTCTTCAAGATCATAACTCCCTCCGGCACATAATGAGAACGGAAACTCTCCTTCAACTCAGCCCAAGTAATCCTCTCGGTTCTCATGAGCATTGCATAAGGAATTCCACCAATACGCAGCTGCTCCAACTAGTTGATGAGAAGCAAATAGGACCTTCTTCCGGTCGCTGCATTGGACAATAGCTAGCTTCTTCTCCACAGACTTGAACCAATCATCAGCATCTATAGGGTCAGCGACTTGAGCAAAGGTTGGTGTCCTAGTCCTCATAAACTCTCCCAACCAGTTATGAGGAGGTGGGGTGGTGGTGGAGGCATGTCGGGCTGATTGTTGTTGTTACCAGCCTGCAGTTGTCTCATAGTTTGTATTATGGTCTGCATGAGCTGGTTTTGCATAGCTAAAACCTGCTCAATGTTGATAGCTCCATGAGCATGTCCTTTTCCATTGTTGTTTTGAGGTGCTCCATTGTTCTCCTACTCATCATTGCCATCCCTCTGATTGCGAGTACTCACCATCTGAAGAAAAGCAAGAGATAAGAATTTAGAAACGTCCCCAACTATATGCATCAAGGGATATGAAACTAAGCAACTAACTATACTAGCCTACATGGACATGGCAATACTAAAGCATCCCAAAATCCTCTATTAAGCACACAAGCAAACAATATATAGCAAACAACACACCAAACAAAAACACATCGATTCCTGAGTGCTCCTATGTGCTCTAAAGTGTTCATTCTATCTAGGTTGCGTCCTACGGTCAACCTCGCTCTGATATCAATTTGTGACACCCAGTTTCGAAAATGAACCAAGTGAACGCATGTGTGCCCAGGATGTTCAACACACATATACGAGTGCATTCACAAAAGGATATACAGAAAATTACCACAGAACAAGATTAATTAAGTACTTTTATTCACAACCATATTATCCTTGAATACAAGCACTAATGAATATTAATGAAAAGTTTCAACTAATGCAGCGGAAATAACTAAATAAGCAACTAATCAAACTAAGCAAAAGGGATATATAGCGTAGCTCCAACACTCCACAGGCAAAGCTAATGGTAGACACGGCCTAGAACTCCGCATTATCATTGTTAAACTCTCAATCCTGACCTGCAACTGTTGGTGGGGGAGTTGCAAGGGTGAGTACATATCGTACTCAACAAGTATGGAAAGTATGACATGTAGCTGATTCAAATAATGATAATAATAAAGGCTAAGTGCTGAAAAGTACACGAATATGTTTGAAAAGCAATATAATATATGTATGTGAAATAATCCTATCATAAACCATGTAATCATCATAATACCAGTCATTCCTTACCATCATCCATATTCCAGATTTCTCATAACCAATAACCATATTCAATACCAGAATTTAATCCATTATCCAGCCATAGCCATTACCAAACCATAACATGTACCAAACCATCTCAAATCTCAAGTTCTCTCTAATCATGTAGGTCATCGAGGCACTCATAACCGAGAGCACGGCTATCATGATAGTTTTATTAGACTCTGTAGAGTTTGTACCACTTCACCCACGTGTTTGTGATTTCATCACCCGTCGGCGACTAAACAAAACCTCCATTATGCCAAAACACTACCATAGGTGTATGGCCAAGAGATCACAAAATAGCCTTTATAAAGGGATTACTAGCCTATTTAGACCCCATTGAGGTTTCAACGGTGGCGATGTCTCCTACAGAGCACATCTTCAACCAAGGGCCCCTCTTGAGCCATTCGGATCCCAGGATAGTCCCACCAATCATCAACAAACCTAATCCGACTACCCCTTCCCTAAGCATCCTTAATGGTCCAAATAGCATTGGCAAAGCCTTAATTAATCAGCTACGCCACACCCATACTTGGCCTCGTGGTGGCACTGTAGTCCTGACTTATTCTCGCATGAACCGGTCGTTAGATCTAAAGCAAGCAAAACCGCCAAAACAGCCCAACCCATCCACATACCATGCTTGCTTAGATCACCCATTACCATATCATATTAACCAGTTCATATAACCATGATCTCATTAATGCATAATTAAATGGTGTAGTTGTTTTCCCATCCCAATTAATTAAGCAAAGTAAAAAGGTAAAAAACTCTTCCCGACTATCTACCATGTATTCCAGGTGAGAAGGATGGTTAAGCAAAGCTAGTAAACTTCCTACCATTGGATTCCCATCAAATTGACACAGGCATGTAGTTTTGCAATCAAAACATTTATTTTGAAACAGGATCAATATGCTTCAAGGACACTTGTATTGCTCTTGGGATTGTTTCGTGTCGAAGCCTTCAAACTCTTAGTGCTGCAGATCCTCCGCGGCACTCTCTAGCGCAAATCCGTCTAATCCGCACAATAAACATACAAACAAGAAATAGAATCAAAGAGTGCACAAATATTACTCAATATGACATGATATGCATGATTGATGCAAATGCAAGGTGGAACTTCTTAACGAGTTGCTTGTAATGATCACAACTAGTTCTAATAGATTTTAACAAGTTTATACAGGTTTGGAGTTGATTAGATCTAATTTTAGAATTAATTCGACATAATTTAACCAGGAAGATTGGAATAGTCCGTTAGGGACCTCACAAGTCCGCACTGCGCGAGAACAACAGACTAGAGTTTTCTAGATCGATGTGAAGTTGAAGAATTGAGATTGAATTCACATAAGGAAAAGAGAATATAAGGTATACCAAGTGTTTAGAACTCCAATGAATCAAGGATCTTGGAGGCAAAACTTGGATCTTGGCGATCTAGGGTTGATGAAGAGCTTGATGGTGGATTGTTGATGAAGAACGCGAAGTTGATGGAGATATTGATCCTCTTTCATTTCCTCCTCTTCTTCTTCTTGCTCTAGATATCCTTCTCCCTCCTTGGTGGCAGCTAATCATGAGCTAGGGTTTGGGTGTGGAGGAAAAGTGGCAAATAGATGTCAAGCCAAGGGGTGGGGTTGTTTATATAGAGGTGAAGGCTGGGGTTAGATGGATTTCGAGTTTGGGATGAGTAGAGGTCAGTTTAGAGTCCCACATGGGCTCTAAAAGAGTTAGGTGTGACGTCCCTAGTAGAGGTCATTAAAAGCAATCAAACTTACATTAAGTGGGCCTAGGGACGTCGCACCTAACTCTTTTAGAGCCCATGTGGGACTCTAAACTGACCTCTACTCATCCCAAACTCGAAATCCATCTAACCCCAGCCTTCACCTCTATATAAACAACCCCACCCCTTGGCTTGACATCTATTTGCCACTTTTCCTCCACACCCAAACCCTAGCTCATGATTAGCTGCCACCAAGGAGGGAGAAGGATATCTAGAGCAAGAAGAAGAAGAGGAGGAAATGAAAGAGGATCAATATCTCCATCAACTTCGCGTTCTTCATCAACAATCCACCATCAAGCTCATCATCAACCCTAGATCCCCAAGATCCAAGTGCTACCTCCAAGTTTCTTGATTCATTGGAGTTCTAAACACCTGTTATACCTTCTATTCCCTTTTCCTTACGTAAATTCAACCCCAAATCTCCAAATTCACATCAATCTAGAAAACCCTAATCTGCTGATCTCGCAGAGTGCGGACTTGTGCGGTTCCTAGCAGACTAGTCCGGTCTTCCTAGCTAAATTGTATTGAATTGATTCTAAAGTTTGATCTAATCACATCCAAACCTGTATAAACTTGTTAAAAGCTATTAGAACTAGTTAGTGGTCATTAAAAGCAATCAATTAACAAGTTCTACCTTGCATTTGCATTAATCGTGCATGTCATGTCATACTGAGTAATATTTGTGCACTCTTTGATTGTGTTTCTTATCTTGTATGTTTATTGTGCAGATTAGACGGATTTGCGCTAGAGAGTGCCGCGGAGGATCTACAGCACCAAGAGTTTGAAGGCTTTGATCCTAATCAACAGCAAGAGCAAGGCAAATGTCCTTGAAGCATATTGATCCTGTTTTAAAATAAATGTTTTGTTTGCAAAATTGCATGCTTGTGTCAATTTGATGGGAATCCTATGATAGGAAGTTGACTAGCTTTGTTTAACCACCCTTGTCACCTGGAATACATGGTAGAGGGTTGGGAAGGGTTTTTACCTTTTGCATCGCTTAATTAATTGGGATGGGAAAAGTACACTACACATTTAATTATGCATTAATGTTATTCTGTTAATGTGAATTGGTCAATATGATATGGTAATGGGTGATCTAAGCAAGCCTGGTATGTGAATGGGTTGGACATATGGTGGTTTGCTTGCTTTAGATCTAAGGACCGGTTCATGCGAGAATAAGCCAGGACTACAGTGCCACCACGAGGCCAAGTATGGGTGCAGCGTAGCTAAATAATTAGGGCTTTGCCAGTACTATTTGGACCATTTTGGATGCTCGGGGAAGGGGTAGTCGGATTGTGTTTGTTGATGATTGGCGGGACAACCCTGGGATCCGAATGGCTCAAGAGGGGGCCCTTGGTTGAAGATGTGCTCTGTAGGAGACATCGCCACCTGTGAAACCTCAGTGGGGTCTAAATAGGCTAGTAATCCCTTTGTAAAGGCTATTTTGTGATCTCTTGGCCATATACCAAAGGAAGTGTAATTGGCGAAAGGGAGGTTCTTTAGTCGCCGACGGGTGATGAAATCACAAATACGTGGGTAAAGCGGTACAAACTCTACAGAGTCTAATAAAACTATCATGATAGCCGTGCTCCGGGCTATGAGCACCTGGACAACTTCCATGATTAGAGGGAACTCGGTATTGGGATGGTCATGGTTGGTATTATGGTTATGGATTAATTTCTGGTATTGAATATGGTTATTGGCAATGGTGAAATCTGGAATTATTGATGAGGATGGTGAATTATGGGCTGGTATTATGATATTACTTATGATTATGATGGGTTTGACTCATATACATATAATATATTGCTTTTCAAATGTTTTAATGTACTTTTCAGCACTTAACCATTACTATTGTCGTCATTTGAATAAGCCACATGTCATACTATCCACACTTGCTGAGTACGACATGTACTCACTCTTGCAATCCTCTCAACAGTTGCAGGTCAGGATTGGGAGTTTAATGGTGATAATACAGAGTTCTAGGTCGTGTCTACCGTCAGCTTGCATGTGGTGTTGATTGGAGCTGCGCTATACCCTATTTCTTATGTTGCATAGCTGTTTAGTTTGCTTAATTAGTTTATTTATGCTGCATTAGTCGAACTTGTCATAAATATTTGTTAGAGTTTGTATTCGAGGATAATATGGTTTGTTTAATAAATTTTGGTTAATTAATCTTGTTCTACGGTAATTTTTTGTATACTCTTTTGTGAATGCACTCGTGTATGTGTGATGAACATCCTGGGCACACATATGCGTTAGCTTGGTTCATTTTCGGAACCGGGCGTCACAGATTGGTATCAGAGCCACAGGTTGACCGTAGTATGCAGCCTAGATAGAATGGACACTTTAGAACACATAGGAACACTCAGGAATCGATGTATTTTGGTTGGTGTGTTGTTTGCTATATATATTGTTTGCTTGTGTGCTTAATAGAGGATTTTGGTATGCTTTAGCATTGTCATGTCCACGTAGGCTAGTTAGTTGCCTAGTTACATATCCCTTGATGCATATAGTTGGGGACGTTTTCTAATTCTTACCTATTGCTTTTCTTCAGATGGTGAGGACTCGCAACTAGAGGGATGGCAATGATGAGGATGAGAACCATGGAGTACCTCGGAACAACAATGGGCAAGGACCTGCTCATGGAGCTATCAACATTGAGCAGCTTTTGGCCATGCAAAACCAGCTCATGCAGACCATGATACAGACTATGGGACAGCTGCAGGCTGGCAATATCAACAATCAGCCCCACATGCCTCCACCGCCACCCCCACCTCCTCATAACCGGTTGGGAGAGTTTATGAGGACTAGGCCACCGACCTTTGCTCAAGCTGTCGACCCTATGGATGCGGACGATTGGCTCAAGTCCGTGGAGAAGAAGTTAGCTATTGTCCAATGCAATGACCGGGAGAAGGTGCTATTTGCTTCTCATCAACTCGTTGGAGCAGCTACGGATTGGTGGGATGCTTATTGCAATGCTCACGAGAATCAAGAGAGGATTACTTGGGCCGAATTCAAGGAGAGTTTTCGTTCTCATTATGTGCCCGAGGGTGTTATGATCTTGAAGAGGCAAGAATTTGACAATTTAAGGCAAGGAAGATCAAGCGTGAGTGGATATCTCAATAAGTTCACTCAACTCTCAATATATGCGCCTGAGGATGTTAGTCGGGACAGCCGGAAGCAATATTTGTTCATGAGAGGCCTCAACAATGAGATTCAAGTGCAATTGCTCAATTGTGATTATGCCAACTTTCAGAAGCTTGTGGACAAAGCAATTGTGGTTGAGAACAAGGTCTGTGAGATGGAACAGGACAACAAGAGGAAGGCGCCATATCAAGGACAGCAACAAGGGAGTAATGTGCGCCCTCGCCTTGCACCACCTAATGCGCCATATTACAGCTCTTCTATTCCTGCTCAACGCCCTGGTTATGCACCACGCCCAACTCAGTTTGTGCAGCAGCGCCCTGTTATGCAAGCACCTAGGCCTCCAATGCCTTATGCGCCTCGTGCTAATTTTCCTGGTGCAAGTGTTCAAAACCAAGCTCGTCCCAATAATTCTGGTGGAGTTAAGAAGTGCTATACTTGTGGAGAAGCTGGACACTTTGCGCATCAATGTCCTAAGTCAGGCCTTGGTCAAGAAAGCAATGCACCGAGGCAAAACCCAAGACCCAATGGAGGACAACCACAAGGGAACCATGGACAGCAGAATTTTGCTCGTGGCAATGTGAACCATGTCTCTACGGAGGATGCTCAACAAGCGTATGACGTGGTCATTGGTATGTTTCTCGCCAACTCCAACCCTGCGACTATGTTATTTGATTCTGGAGCATCGCATTCATTCATTGCATCAAAGTATGTTGCCAAGTATAGTTTACCTATCTCTCATATGAAGTTTACTCTATTGGTTAAGTCTCCTGGAGGGGAGATGAGGACAAATATAGTATGTCCAAAAGTAAGCCTTAGAATAAGGGGGGTAGACTTCTCCGCCAACCTCATTGTTTTGGATTATCAAGGATTGGACATTATACTTTGTATGGACTGGTTGAGGAAGCACAATGGAGTTATTAAGTGTGCCACAAAAACGGTGAAGTTGACCAATGAGGAAGGGATCAACGTAGAATTTGAAGCATCTCAAACCGCACTGAAGCAATTGTTGTTGAATCATATGGACGGTGCTACAATTGAGGATATTCCGGTGGTGAGAGAATTTTTGGATGTTTTTCCGAACGAGTTGCCAGGTATGCCACCTGATCGAGGCATTGAGTTTGTTATTGAATTAATACCTAGAACTGCACCTATAGCTAAGAGGTCGTATAGGATGCCTCCTATGGAATTAGCGGAGCTCAAGAAACAAATTCAAGAGCAACTAGAGAAAGGTTTTATTCGCCCAAGCTCTTCACCTTGGGGAGCGCTTGTGCTGTTTGTGGACAAGAAGGATGGAACTCAAAGGATGTGTGTGGATTACCGAGCTCTCAACGAGGTAACAACCAAGAACAAGTACACCTTCCCACGCATAGAAGACCTGTTTGATCAGATGAAGGGTGCTTGTGTCTTCTATAAGATTGATTTATGTTCAAGATACTTTCAAATGAAGATTAGACCATCGGACATACCCAAGACAGCCTTTAGGACACGATATGGATCATATGAGTACACCGTGATGTCCTTTGGTTTGACCAATGCACCTGCCTACTTTATGTACCTCATGAATAAGGTATTCATGGAGTACTTGGATAGATTTGTTGTGGTGTTTATTGATGACATCATGATCTACTCGAAGGATGAGAAGGAACATGAGGAACACTTGAGGCTTACATTGCAGAAATTGAGGGAGCATCAATTGTATGCCAAGTTCAACAAGTGTCAGTTTTGGTTGAAAGAGGTGTCGTTTTGGGTCATATAATTTTAGGAGGAGGAGTATCGGATGACCCCGGAAAAGTGATAGACGTGTTGAAGTGGGAACCGCCGCAAAATGTAAAGGAAATAAGGAGTTTCCTTGGGATGGCTGGATATTACCGTCGGTTCATCAAGGACTTTTCCAAGATAGCCAAGCCTATGACGAAGTTGCTAATGAAGGGAAAGGCTTTCCAATGGACTCAAGCTTGTCAAAATAGTTTCGAGGAGTTGAAAAAGAGGTTAACAACAGCCCCAGTTTTGGTACTACCGGATGTGAGCAAGAGTTTTGATATTTATTGCGACGCATCAAGGCAAGGACTTGGATGTGTGCTCATGAAATAAGGTCAAGTGGTTGCATATGCATCGAGGCAATTGAAGAAACATGAGCAGAATTACCCAACGCATGATTTGGAACTTGCAGCCGTGGTACATGCACTAAAAATTTGGAGGCACTACATCCTTGGACATAGGTGTGAAATTTATACAGATCATAAGAGTTTGAAGTATATTTTCACACAAACGGATCTGAACTTGAGGCAACAGGTTGGAGCTCATCAAAGATTATGATTTGGGAATCAACTATCATCTGGGAAAAGCCAACATAGTTGTCGATGCATTGAGTAGGAAGGGAGTAACTCATCAACTCACAGTTCGAGAGTTACCATTCGAGTTATGTAAGGAGTTTGAACGGTTACACCTCGGGTTTGTAAATGAGATGGAGATGATGGAGTTAAACCCAACCCTGGAGCAAGAAATTTGAGAGGCACAAACTGCAGATGAAGAGATCAAGGAAATCAAGGACGGGACCGAAGAAGAGAGAGAATTCAGATTTGATGAAGACGAACATGGTACCTTATGGCTTGGAAAGAGAATCGTTGTACCTAATGCAAAGCATATTCAGGAGACGATATTAAAAGAGGCACATGACTCACCTTACTCAATTCACCCTGGTTGTACAAAGATGTACAAAGACTTGAAGACTAGCTATTGGTGGGATAGCATAAAGAAGGACATAGCTGAATATGTGGCATTGTGTGATGTGGAACATCAAAGGTCAGCTGGATTATTGCAACCATTGAAGATCCCGGAATGGAAGTGGGAAGAAATCGGTATGGACTTCATAGTTGGGTTACCACGTACTCAGTCCGAGTATGACTCAATTTGGGTAATTGTGGATCGCTTAACCAAGTAAGTTCATTTTGTCCCTATGAAGACCAAATATACAGCTGCACAATTGGCCGAAATATACATGGAGCATAGTGTGTGTCGACACGGAGTACCGAAGAAGATAGTCTCGGATAGAGGTTCTCAATTTACTTCCAGGTTTTGGCAAAAATTACATGAAGCATTGGGAACAAGGTTGAATTTTAGTTCAGCGTATCACCCACAAACGGATGGACAAACCAAAAAAACCAATCAGATTTTAGAGGACATGCTAAGAGCTTGTGCTTTGAAGCATGGGAAAAGTTGGGACAAAAGCTTGCCATATGCAGAATTTTCATACAACAATAGTTACCAAGCAAGTTTGAAGATGTCACCATATGAAACGCTTTATGGGAGGAAGTGTAGGACACCTTTGTTCTGGAATGAGGCAGGAGAAACTCAATTATTTGGTCTGGATGTGTTGCAAGAAGCCAAAAAGCAAGTCCAAATAATTCATGAAAACTTGAGGGCAGCCCAATCAAGGCAAAAAGGCTATGCGGACAATAGGAGAAGGAAATTAGCCTTTGAAATAGGAGATTTTGTTTACCTCAAGGTGTCACCAATGAGAGGTCATAAGAGATTTAACATAAGGGGCAAGCTCGCACCTCATTATATTGGACCATTCAAGATTTTGGATAAAAGAGGAGAAGTAGCGTATAAGTTGGAGATGCCAGCTCATCTTTCGGATGTCCATGATGTCTTTCATGTTTCCCAGCTCAAGAAGTGTTTGAGGGTACCGGAAGAACAAGTTCCAATGGAAGAACTGGAACTAGAGGAAGATTTGACTTATGCCAAACAACCGGTCAAAATCTTGGAAACTAAGGAGAGGGTCACAAGGAACAAGGTTATTAGATGGTGTAAAGTTCAATGGAAGCACCACACAGAAAAAGAAGCAACGTGGGAATTGGAGGATGATCTCAAGAAGGAATTTCCCTATCTCTTCTCTTCCGCATCAAATCTCGAGGGCGAGATTCATTTTAAGGGGGGTAGGTTTGTAATACCCTCATTTTCATGCATCATGCCTTGCATGCACTCATATACATGTTTAACATTAACCCACATAAAGAGGAACGAGTTTAAAATTGATTTGGAGCATTTAAAATTGATTTGGAACAAAACCGCACTTAAAATGCAGGAAAGTGTGGACTAGTCTATTTTTCCTGGGGACTAGTCCGATTTCTCTCTGACTAAAAATAGACTTGTCCATTTTTGCTGCGGACTAGTACGATTTTGCCTCTAGAAACCTTTGGGCTTGTCCAATTTTGTGCAGACTAGTCCAATATTCCATGAATCCTTGAAAATTTGCTAAGTCCCTGGACTTTTCCGGGCTAGTCCGGTGTTCCAGCGGACTTGTCCGTTTTCCTCTCTGACTAAAGTCGGACTTGTCCGATTTTAGGCCAGACTTATCCGATTTTCTCTATGGACAACTTCGGACTAGTCCGGTCCTTTCTGGACTTGTCCGATATTTTGCGACTCCTAATTGATCTTTTGTTTTACAACTTGTTTCTTGGGGTTCATGTTAAGTGGGCCTAGGGATGCCATGCCTAACTCTTTTAGAGCCCATGTGGGACTCTAAACCGGCATCTACTCATCCCAAACTCGAAATCCATCTAACCCTAGCCTCCACCTCTATATAAACAACCCCACCCCTTTGGCTTGACATCTATTTGCCACTTTTCCACCTCACCCAAACCCTAGTTCGTGGAGAGCCACCACCAAGGAGGTAGGAGAAGATCCCGAGCAAGAAGAAGAGGAGGAAACGAAGGAGGATCGAGATCTCCACCAAGCTTTCGTTCTTCGTCACCAATTCATCTCCAAGTTCATCATCAACCCTAGATCCCCAAGATCCAAGTGCTACCTCCAAGTTTCTTGATTCATTGGAGTTCTAAACACCTGGTATACCTTCTATTCTCTTTTCCTTACGTAAATTCAACCCCAAATCTCCAAATTCACATCGATCTAGAAAACCCTAATTTGCTGATCTCGCAGAGTGTGGACTTGTTCGGTCCCTAGCGGACTAGTCCGGTCTTCCTGGCTAAATTGTGTTGAATTGATTCTAAAGTTTGATCTAATCACATCCAAACCTGTATAAACTTGTTAAAAGCTATTAGAACTAGTTAGTGGTCATTAAAAGCAATCAATTAACAAGTTCTACCTTGCATTTGCATTAATCGTGCATGTCATGTCATACTGAGTAATATTTGTGCACTCTTTGATTGTGTTTCTTGTCTTGTATGTTTATTGTGCAGATTAGACGGATTTGCGCTAGAGAGTGCCGCGGAGGATCTACAGCACCAAGAGTTTGAAGGCTTTGATCCTAATCAACAGCAAGAGCAAGGCAAATGTCCTTGAAGCATATTGATCCTGTTTTAAAATAAATGTTTTGTTTGCAAAATTGCATGCTTGTGTCAATTTGATGGGAATCCTATGATAGGAAGTTGACTAGCTTTGTTTAACCACCCTTGTCACCTGGAATACATGGTAGAGGGTTGGGAAGGGTTTTTACCTTTTGCATCGCTTAATTAATTGGGATGGGAAAAGTACACTACACATTTAATTATGCATTAGTGTTATTCTGTTAATGTGAACTGGTCAATATGATATGGTAATGGGTGATCTAAGCAAGCCTGGTATGTGGATGGGTTGGACGTATGATGGTTTGCTTGCTTTAGATCTAAGGACCGGTTCATGCGAGAATAAGCCAGGACTACAGTGCCACCATGAGGCCAAGTATGGGTGTGGCGTAGCTAAATAATTAGGGCTTTGCCAGTGCTATTTGGACCATTTTAGATGCTCGGGGAAGGGGTAGTCAGATTGGATTTGTTGATGATTGGCGAGACTACCCTGGGATCCGAATGGCTCAAAAGGGGGCCCTTGGTTGAATATGTGCTCGGTAGGAGACATCGCCACCGGTGAAACCTCAGTGGAGTCTAAATTGGCTAGTAATCCCTTTGTGACGGATATTTTGTGATCTCTTGGCCATACACCAAAGGAAGTGTAATTGGCGAAAGGGAGGTTCTTTAGTCGCCGACGGGTGATGAAATCACAAACACATGGGTAAAGTGGTACAAACTCTGCAGAGTCTAATAAAACTATCATGATAGTCGTGCCCGGTTATGAGTACCTGGACAACTTCCATGATTAGAGGGAACTCGGTATTGGGATGGTTATGGTTGGTATTATGGTTATGGATTAACTTTTGGTATTGAATATGGTTATTGGCAATGGTGAAATCTGGAATTATTGATGTGGATGGTGAATTGTGGACTGGTATTATGATATTACTTATGATTATGATGGGTTTGATTCATATACATATAATATATTGCTTTTCAAATGTTTTAATGTATTTTTCAGCACTTAACCATTACTATTGTCGTCATTGGAATAAGCCACATGTCATACTTTCCACACTTGCTGAGTACGACATGTACTCACTCTTGCAATCCCCCCAGCAGTTGCAGGTCAGGATTGGGAGTTTAATGGTGATAATGCGGAGTTCTAGGTCGTGTCTACCGTCATCTTGCCTGTGGTGTTGATTGGAGTTGCGCTATACCCTATTGCTTATGTTGCCTAGCTGTTTAGTTTGCTTAATTAGTTTATTTCCGCTGCATTAGTAAAACTTGTCATAAATATTTATTAGAGTTTGTATTCGAGGATAATATGGTTTGTTTAATAAAATTTGGTTAATTAATCTTGTTTTGTGGTAATTTTCTGTATACTCTTTTGTGAATGCACTCGTGTATGTGTGATGAACATCCTGGGCACACATATGCGTTAGCTTGGTTCATTTTCGGAACCGGGCATCACAGCTTGGCCATTGCTTGTCGGGTGAGCTACAGAAGCGTAGCTGACTTGAATGCCGAGGTCTCCGCAATATCCTTGGAATGCAGAGCTTGTGAATTGGGTCCTATTGCCAGTTATGATCTTGTTTGGGACTCCAAATCTACATATGATGGACTGCAAGAAGTTGATAGCTGATTGCTTATTTATTGTCACAACTGGAGTTTCTTCCGGCCACTTGGTTAACTTGTCGATGGCGACATACAGGAACTTGTAACCTGCGACGGCTCTTGGGAAAGGTCCCAAGATATACATCCCCTAGACGGCGAATGGCCATGTAGGAGGTATCATTTGTAGGGGTTGAGCTGGTGTGTGAATTTTCTTTGCTTGAAATTGGCATGCTTCGCATTTATTCACTAGCTCGCTTGCATCCTAGAGTGTTGTAGGCCAGTAAAAACCATGTCGGAAGGCTTTATCGACCAACGTGTCAGAAGACGTGTGGTTCCCACACTCGCCTCCATGGATTTCCGCTAGGAGCTCGCGGCCTTCTTCCGTTGTAATGCACCGCATTAGGACGCCGTTGGCACCACGCCGGTAGAGATCCCCTTCTACCAGTGTGTATCTTTTAGCCAGTTTGACTATACGGTCAGTGGATACATTATCTTCAGGAAGGATGTTGTCTTTCAAGTAGCTCTGGATCTCCGAAATCCATGCATTGGAGTTAACTTGAGCTTCTGAGTCTTGCGTGTTGGGTTGCTCGGAGCTTCCTGTAGCACCTACGACCCTTGATGGACGCCATGGTAACAGGGCCATTGGGACTGCCAACTTCGAGGTGCTGGTCTCTCCCCCTTCGCTCAGTTCGGCAGGCTGAGTTGTTGGTCTTGACAATCTCTGGACGAAGGTTCCGTTGGGAGCCGGAGCTCCGGTTGAAGCTTTCGTCGAGAGTTCGTCAGCTTCAGCATTGTTTAGACGCTCGACATGGCAGAGATCTAGGACTTCGTAATCCTTTTGAAGCCTCTGGACTTCAAGTAGATATGCAGCTAGTTGAGGGTTGTTGCAGCAACATTCACCTTTGACTTGTTTTATAATGAGCTGCAAATCACCCTTTACCAACAGTTGCTTGACACCATATGATAGTGCCACCTTGAGCCCATAGATTAGTGCTTCATACTCCGCCATGTTGTTGGTCGCCTTGAAGTCAAGGTGAACCATGTATTTGACCTTCTCCCCGGTCGGAGCGAGGAGAAGGATTCCAGCTCCGGCCCCCTGCTTCTGCACGGAGCCGTCGAAGTATAGAGTCCAGTGAGGATCGGTGAAGACCGGAACCTTGGGTTCCGGCTTCTGCTCACTAGGGCCCCTAGGATTTGATGGAGAGGGGGTCCATTCTGCCACGAAGTCTGCCAATGCTTGACTCTTGATCGCTTGTCTCGGGACGAATTCAAGATCGAACTCGGCCAATTCCGCTACCCACTTTGCAATGTTCCCAGTAGAGTTGGGGTTATGCAAGATTGCACGCAGTGGATAACAGGTTACCACTGAAATCTTGTGAGCTTGGAAGTAGTGAAGAAGCTTCCTAGAGGCAATAAGTATTGCGTAGAGCAGCTTATGCACCTCTAAGTACCGAGTCTTGGCGTCATGAAGTACTTCGCTTATGAAGTACACTGGGCGCTAGATTGTCCAGACCCTCCCAAAGGGGCCCGAAGCTTCCTCCTCATCAACTCGGACCCTCCCGGAGGGGTCCGGACCTTCTTCGGGGACCTCCAGGTCCTTGCTAGAGGAACCTGGAGCTTCTTCTGAAGTTACCCGGACCTTCCCGGAGGGGTCCGTATCTTCTTGTTCAGCAACAGTAACTCCTTCATTTGAAGGAGGTTGATCGTCTGGCGTCTCACCTTGAGGATCGAGGTCTAGGGGCTGGGACCCAGGCTCGCATTCAGGTAGCTACGGACCCTCCCGAAGGGGTCTGGATTCCTAAACTGGAGATGGTTCTGGTCTTTCCGCAACCAGGACCATGTTGACAACTTCGTCAGTTGTCGAAATGTAAAGCAGAAGTGGCTCACCAGGATTTGGAGCTACCAAAGTTGGTAGAGTAGTGAGGAGCTGCTTTAGCTCTTTGAAAGCCTTTTCTGCTTCTTCAGACCATTGGAATGGTCTGGAGTTCCTCAATAATTTGAAGAAGGGTAGCGCCCGTTCCGCCAGTCTTGAAATGAACCGGCTAAGGGCAGCTAGACACCCAGTTAGCTTCTGGACATCTTTGATGTGGGCTGGTGGCCGCATGTCTTCAATAGTTTTAATCTTCGCCAGATTCGCCTCTATTCCTCAGTGGTTAACCATGAATCCAATAAGCTTTCCGGAGCTAACCCTGAAGACACACTTGTTTGGGTTCAGCTTTGTGCGTGTGATTCGCAACTTGTCGAAGACAGCTTGCAAGGTGTCAAGAAATGACTCCTTGTTCTTGATCCTGACGACGATGTCATTGACGTACACTTCCACTACATCTCTGATGAGCTCTCCAAAAGTTTTGTACATAGCTCGCACAAACGTTTAAGCAGCGTTTTTAAGACCGAATGACATGGCAGTGTAACAATATAATCCATCTACTATGATGAAGGAAGTATGCTCTTCATCTTCCCTAGATATTCTGATTTGATGATACCCAGAATATGCGTCTAGGAAACACAATAATTCACACCCGAAGGTGGAATCCACTATCTGATCTATTCTAGGTAGTGGGAATGGATCCTTTGGACATGCCTTATTCAGTGTAGTGTAGTCGATACACCTCTGAAGCTTCCCGCTGTCCTTTGGTACAACGACTGGGTTTGCCAGCCATTTTGGGTGGAATACTTCCCGGATGAATCCAGCTTCGAGCAACTTCTTCACTTCTTGACGTATGAAGTTTTGTCTCTCTACTGATTGCTTCTGAGGCTTCTAATGTATAGGTCGAGCGTCGGGATAAATCTTTAGATTGTGCTCAATCACTTCCCTAGGGATCCTAGGCATTTGTGACGGTTGCCAGGCAAACACATCGACGTTAGCTCGGAGGAAAGTGATGAGCATGAGTTCATATTTGTCGTTCAGACCTCCCGATATACGGGTGGTCTAGCGTTGGAACCAATTTGGACGACTTTGACGGGAATGTCGGTGTCGCCGCTTGGTTGCACACGAGGTGCGGAGGTTGAGCCTCGATGACGAATGCTCGGAGGCTTTAGAGCTTGCCCCTTTCCGGATTCTTCCTCCTGTGCTATAGCAAGCGCGTGGAGTTCTTCCAGAGCAGTAACTCCGGCGGTGTGATCTCCGCATATCCGGAGAACGCCTGAGGGTATTGCAACACCAAGTAGCCATAATGAGCAGCAGCCATAAATTTGTACAAAGCTGGCCTGCCCAAGATGGCATTGAATGGCAAGTTGATATGTGCCACGTCGAAGACCAACTTCTCGGTCCTGTAATTCTCTCGAGTCCCGAAGGTCACCGGGAGAGTAATGGCACCGGGTGGAGTTATGGCCCCCGGACCTACTCCTGAGAAAGGTCGAGAGGGGCGAAGATCCGAAGGTCGAAGCTGAAGCTTGACGAAGGCTTTGAAGCTTATGAGGTTCAACCCCGAACCTCCGTCCACCATTACGTGGTGGAGCTGGACGTTATTAATGGTCGGAGATACCATCAGCGGAAGTTCACCAGCTCCGATCATGTTCCAAGGGCAGTCCGAAGCATCGAAGGTGATGGCAGTGTCCATCCACTTCCGATGAGGCTCCGCCCTAGCAGTGGGAACTACAGAGGCCATGTCTCGCCGCATTCTCTTGAGAACACGGCGGGAAGTGATGTCCACGAATCACCAAAGATGGTGTTCATGGTCTTCCGATGCTCGTTGTCGGAGACGTCGGAGTCGTCATCAACGGAGGTGTAAACAGCCTTCAAGACCTTTTTGGGGTCCTGAAAGCCTAATTCCTCTTCAGCCGGAGCTTCGTCGACTTTTTGTTTTCCTTCCCTTTGACGGAAAGGAGCTTCTTCCCGGCGCTTGTTGTAGCGCTCGGCAATGTTCTGGACCTCTCGACAGCCTTCCAGGTTGTGGCTATTTGTCTTATGTATGGGACACCACATCTTGGAGCTGCCACCATCTTCAGACGGCGGTCGAGGTCGTTTCTCGGGGCGTGGCCCCCGGCCACCCGGAGCTGCAGCAGCTGCAGCAGTAGGTGTGCCAGCCAACGGCTTCTTCTTGCTGTTGGACTTTTCTTCTTCTTGCCACTCCCGGAGGTAGTGGCTTCACCCTTAGAGGACTTTTTGTTGGCCTCCGTAGGTGGTTGGGAGTGCATTTCACAGCCCTCAGCAGCTTTGGCACACTTGTCTGCCAAGCTGAAGAGTTTCGTGACGCTGGTGACTTCCTTGGTCGCCAGCTTCTCCAGCATCTTCTTATCTCGAACGCCCTGTCTGAATGCTACAATAACAGAAGCGCTTGAGATAGAAGGAATGGTATTTCGTACCTGTGAGAACCTCTGGATGAAAGATCGCAAAGACTCTCCCCCTTTTTGCTTGATAGCAAAAAGGTCCAGTTCTGTGCCTGGTCGGGTGTATGAGCTCCTGAAGTTGGCGGTGAACTGTTGGCACAACTCCGCCCAACTATTGGAGGAGTCAGGCGGAAGGCTCATGAACCAAGACCTAGCGGTCCTAGTCAAAGCCACACGAAAATAATTGGCCATCACGACTTCATTGCCCCCAGCCGCAAGGATAGTGGTGGAGTAGATTTGGAGAAATTCAGTGGGGTTTACAGTCCCGTCAAATTTCTCCAGCAGGTGAGGCCGGAACTTCTGCGGCCATCTGACCATGTGCATGGCCAAGTCAGAACAGCCTCCCCCTACTCCCTCAGGAGCAGGAATGTCCCGAGCTTCTCGCCTCTCGCGAGCACGCTCGATGTGGACGTGGCCATCCTGTTGTCGATAACGACGATCGAGCTCAGCCCGGAGGTCATGAGTCGAAATCCTTGTTATCGTGTGAGTACGTCGTGCCCCGGAAGGCAGCGACGTCGCCTGTTGGGATGCAGCACGCCTCATGTGCTGTGAAGCGTGCGGACCGAGTCTACCCGACAAGGTCCGATGCTGAGACTGGGCCCGCCTCGAGGGGTGAGGACCTTGATTGCTGATGCGATCGGCTGCTGCTGCAACCAGATGATCCACATCAGCTCTCCACTGTTCCATCGCATCCTGGGATGCTCCTAGAGGCGGTAGACGTTGGAGAAGAGCACGCGCAGCATGAAGCGCATGTTCAGGGTTGTTGTTCGCCGATGCAGTGACCGACGCGGACGCCCCATCTCGCTGTCCATCTTGATTCACCAGAGCAGACAGTGGCGGCGGTGGCATGACTCCTGCTGGAGCCACAGTACCTGCTGGTTGCTGCATGTTGGAGGGATTGTCTCTAGCAGGTTGCACAGCATGGTTACCATTGGACGATCCAGCAGCAGAATTCACCATCTTTGAATCCCAGGCGCTCCTTCCTGGCGCGCCAACTGTCGGAGTGTGATTCCGGCAATTCTCCTGGTACTACCGTTGGCAGCCCGCGGAGTTCTTAGTTCGGTTGTGGGAGCGCGGAGATTCAGAGCAAGATGGCGATTTGACACGAGTATTTACGTGGTTCAGGCCGCCTGAGCGTAATACCCTACTCCACGGGTGAGTGTTGTTGTATTGAGCGTCTGAGTGCTTGAGTGTGAGAGACTACAGTGTCTGAGAGTCTTAGGCCCGTGTGGAAGCCCCCCTTGTGTATCGCTCGGTCAATCCTTTTATAGTACAAGGGCTGGCCGTTACATCGTCAGCCTGGCCCGACATGTGTCCCTGGCGGTTACTGATGCTTAATACACATTTAATGTACTTAATTCCCCTTAATAGTGTGGTAACGCGCCTTGATAGCGACGTTACTGGTATTAAGGGTCCTCCGATCATGTGTCATTAAGATAGCATTAATGATACATAATCGGGTCTTGAAGCTTTAATTGTTCCTTGAAGGTCCGATGTGTTGGAGGTCCACCAGTCTGCTTGTTGAGGTTGAAGGTCCGGCGGCTGGACATGTGGCAGCTCTGGAGCTTACCGTCTTAGACGAGTAGGTCCGGTGCTATTGTACACGTGTTGGTACCGGAGCTTCCCTCTGTCGGGGGTTAGGTCCGCGGTGCCACACAGGTATCTAGTCTGGAGCTATTCCATGTATGGAATATAGCTCCGGTTTTATGATACACGTGTCAGCACTGGGACTAACCATAGAAGTGAGGCAGGTCCGGTTCCGAGTGACACGTGGGGCCTTCGGAGGTCTTCAACTCAGATAGGTGGAGTTCCTTTGGACTCTTTGCAGTCCCAAGGGATATCTGGTACGCAGGGTACCGACAGTTACCATTCTCTGGAGGGAGCTCTTCTATGGGTATGATCCCCGCCGGATTCATCCAATTAAGAATATAAACTGGGCAAGACCAGGACTATCCGCGCCCATCTCTGCCTCCTTGTTGCAGAACAAGACTCCCCGGGTCCCTTCGTGCTTCATTGTACATGCATTTCACTAGTACATATATGATAGCTCTTGGGTTATTATGCCAGTGCAGAAGTTTCCCAAAACCTGATACTGCAAGATCGATGGCCTCCACTGTGCGGTAGTCGATCGGGAATCCAATGATTAGGAATCACCCCATCCTGTTAAAATCCCTTTCCCTATGATTAATTCCAAAATCATGCCTGCAGAATCCTATTCTCACTCCCTCAATCAACAGAGGCTCTCCCATATGCAGAATGTCACGATAGAGAGGAGTTTCCAAGTAGATTAAAGCGATCCCAACAGGAGTAAGATAGGTGCTTCTTACATGAATCCCCAGCACATGAACGATGTGATTTCGGATTTGAATCTTGAAGTACTCATATTCCTCTTCAGGCAGAATGTCATCCATGTCAACTGCGATTATGAATTCCTCATGGAGTGGATGATGAATCCCTAGCATGGACAACAGTTCAATGTCGAAGTTCGGATTCGGTATGAATTGAGCTTGGTTGACGTTGAAGTTTGCCATAGCTTCGGTTGTAGGAGTAGTGGTGATTACTTTGGAGGTGTCGCTGATTGAGCTGTGAGGAAGGAGGAGTAGCGGAAGTGCGGTCTCTAAATGCACCGTCGATGCTTGGGTAGGCGTTTTTATATTCGCGTCAGGAGAGTGAGGCAAGGCTGCAGTAACTTTTACCTTCCAGACCCTCTTGAGTTGCCTATTTCTTAGGCAATCTTTTTGAATGTGGCCATAGTTGTAACACTGCCTGCACCGCACTTTGTTGCGACATTGAAATTTTAGGTGGTCTGGGTTGAAGCAATTGTAGCAAGTCTTTATTATATTTGAGTTGCCTCTCTGAAATTGGCGTTCGCTTTGTGTGTGCAGAACCAAGGCGGCGATAGCTTGTGTTAGACGCAGCCAGTGGATGGCAGTAATTGCTCCCAACGCCCCTGCCTTCACCAAATAGAAACCGTGTGTCCCCCTGAGTCAGACCAAGTGGACCAGGGGTGGCCACCTCATATGAAGAGTCCAAAATTACCCAGTCGGTAGATTAAAACCGTTGGCGTATTTATTATGTGTGGTGCATTTAGGCCACGTATAGTCGTAGGCTGAATAGGGTGACTAGGAAGCAGTAAGAGCAGAAGTGGGCATCTATGGTTCACTTAATTTCAAAATCCCGGACGGTCTGGCTGCAGACGCCCCACTGCAGCACCACCCTCTCCGGCGCCGATGAGGCCTTCGTCGTAGCAGCTCTGGCAGACTTCCAACCAAACTCCCAGGTTTCGTTTGTTACAAGAGCACAAAAGATACCCCCAATCCAGAGACCTTTCACCGCAGCAGCAGAACTAGATCGACTCTGAGCGATTGGGAAAGCAAATGTTACCTTGTTCCAGCTTTTCTGCTTCCGAGCCTTCTTTCCCATCACAGTCCTCCATTCTAATTGATGGTCAGCATCCCAGTTCCTCATTTCTTTGGTCCAATCTAGCCCTCCGTCCATCACGCCACAGATGAAAGTAGATGTCGAATGAGCTGGTAATGATCCTCCTCAGGGAGGTCACCAGCAGCCCCACCTCCTTGTTGGATACCGAGAACCTGAATGTCCGGTCTTGTAGCTGTCGGACATGGAATCCGCCCGGCGTTCCTCCAAGGACAGAGTGCAGGACCCATCCAACGTCGGTCTCTATCAACAAGATATGAAGCGCCGGAAGACAGCGATGAGAAAGAATGAACCTCTCGTGGATGAACTCGAGTGATGCACGAATGATCTGAATCTTGCCAGGACCTCAGCCTGGAACTTCTTCCAGGGCGCAGATCCCACTCATCCAACCCCCGACCCCCCCACGGCCTGGAGCCCGCCATCGCCAGCAGGAGGCAGGCGTCGCCTACCTGGCTACAAGCCGCGGCATGCGGAGGCGTCGCTGGGGCAGACGGAGAACGATCGGCGAGCGACAAAGTTGCAGAGGGTGGAGCGTGAGAGGGGTCGTCGCGCGAGAACCATCGTATTCTCGTCACATTAACTTGCAACTATTTTTTTGTGAAACGAAAATCTGGTATAATGACTACAAACCACTAAACTCTAGTTATAACATTTAACGGTACAAGCTATATGGAAAAAAGGCCCCTGGAGGGAAGTATATCTTCCCGTTGTCCTAATCAGCATTACTTGGGAACCAATCAAACAATGTACAATTGTCTTGCTCAAACTGAAGGCTTTGCTTTTGCATTCAGAAAAAAATGTCTTTCAGTTTGCAACGAGCATAACTTTCAGTTTTCAAAGAACCAAGCACATTAAGATAAAATGACAAATGTCTTCTGTTCAGTTAAAGATTTTCGTATTTACCTGTTTTTCCTACAAGCTCTTCCAGACCTAAGGGCAAAACTCAGTCTTGGTTTCTATAAGTATCCTATAAATAAACACAAGATAAACTATGCAGGAGCTTTTCCACGAAAAACTATGTCACCAAGCCCTTAGTAAAGAAAAACAAACATATTTGGAACATATCTATTTTAAGTGGCTGGCTAGTCTGACATCAAGTCCTCCAATTCAGGAATGTCTGATCCACCAACACGATTATCTTCTGATTCTGTTTCATTAGATGAATCCCTTCCCAACGGTGTATGTTCTCCGTAATCCAAATCCCTCCAGTCGAGGTCCATATCACTAGAATTGTTATCCACAACTTCCCCAGCACGTTTAACTAAGTGAGGCCTGCCACGTCCAGCTTTTCCCTTTGTTTTTGCACAAATGCAATCCAAAGGATGCTCATGGAATTCGCCTCTACCGGGTTTGATCTCATTGGGCTCCCCCATAAATCCCTTTTGGGACGTCTGAACTTTGGATGCAAATGTGTCCCAACTCAGGCTTGTTCGATTCAGAAAGAGCGAGTAAAGTTTCTTAGCATTGGGCCTAACAGTCCTCTTGTGGCCAAAATATCTCCTGAAAACCACACTATATGAGTCAGTCATCACTGCTTTGAATGTAACAAAGGCAGAAATCAAGTTTGTTTTGGTCGACATATGAAAATCGAAATTATTGTAGCTCTAGAAAAAAAACAGTACCTTCGACCGGCTAACATTCTGGCCATGTTGCCATTGTTGTTTGTCACAAAAACATCACTTCCATCACACACAATAAAATCAAGGGCAGCCATGCGAGATGAATATGGTAAGAATGGTGCCAACTCCTCCTTGCTTGTTAGAGTCTCCTTTGAGTGGAAGTTAGGGAAGAGTGCTTTCAGTGGTGCTAATGTCTCCTCACCTCCATATACATCTCCTGACGCAACATATAGATGCACATCCTCCCCGAATCCCAATGCCCTGAGCATGAGGCCCACTTCCTCTGGCGTTAGAGGGCACTTACCGTGTCTTCGGTCTCTGTCAGGGTTGCCTGCCTGTAAATTTTGCAAATATGTTATAAGTAAAAACTGAAGCGATCATGCTTTAAGAAGCTTTGTAATGAAGGTCCTACTACTCTCTTACATGCAGGGTCTTCCACCTCTTACGGATCTCACCAAGTTCTCTTCTTTCAATGTCTCCACCACCATAGTAGCAACCAGAGAAAGCAAGCATGTCAGGCTCAAATCTGTTGATATGTCAGCAACAGAGTTAGAGTACATTTGCAGAACAAATGTTGAATCCAAAAGGAAAAAAGAAGTACACACCACCTTAGGTGAAGAGCGATGAAGCGAACACTTCTCGCTTTCATTCTTTGAATAAGCGTTTCACCCATTTTGAAAATTGGGTCTGTGAACTGTAGTGCATGATAATTGACTCTACACCTGAGCTTCTGAAGGTCAGTCTCTAGCCTATTCGACAGTCGGTAATCAAACTTTGTTAGCTGAACGACCTGCAGGTGGAATTCACAACGATGTCAGAACTGAACACCTTTGGTTAAAAATGTGAAAAAAAAATAACTTGACAAACTACAATTGGCTTACATGCTTTTTTAGAAGGGCCGGTAGAACTCGGTTCTCGTAGCATTTTGGGGTACACTTCCTAGGTATACGCATCTTATATGGCAGCAGAGTTTTCCCGTTCATATCAGGTACTTGTCGTATGATCTTCACATCATTTGTAAGTGAGGATATGAATGATTCGACATCAAATATCTCTGCAAAATCACTGCTATGCAGGACTGAAGATCAGGAGAGGGTAATTTACTACAACAACCAAGGGAGTGCAATGGTAGTTACCTCTCATCTTTCCAGAAGGATTTCTGATCCAGTTTTGGAATGACAAGTGTTGCATTAAGAATGCGAGCTGCCACAACAGCATCTATGATCTGAAAATCAGATAAGCAGCAGAACCTCCCCGTTATTTAAGAAAGGGAAATGATACTAGAGGAGATTCATGATTCAACCAAAAAGGAAAACAGAAAAGCAGATCATCTCTATAAAACAAACAATATTAGAAGCTATGGCATTATCCTGATCGGCAGGTAAAAACGTAAATATAGGAGTACCAAACAAATAGGGAACACAGAACAGCAAGGAGTCTTGCTTGCCGCCAAAAATAACATTCCAAATATGATAGAACTTGTACGTGGAACTTGTAAAGATGATTCATCAACTGAATCTGGAATTAACCACGTATTAAGCAGTTTTGGCAGAGACAAGTTGTACGTGCCAGCTAATACTGACAACTTGTAACAAATGAAAGAAATACACATGTGGACTTACTAAAAGGCGTCGAAAAGTAGTTGGAGCATACCAACAAAAGACAGAAAAAAACGGATGCAGTCACCTAGGGTAGGGGACGGGCAATCAGACGAGTGGTTGGAGTATAGGAGTGGCTAGCTGATAGCCGATCGTATCCAAGAGTAGTTGGAGTAAATGAGTAACAAGTACGCACTGGACGCGTACATTTCAGGGAACGAGATTTGAAGCTACAATAGTAGCATGTTCTGATGTACTATCAATACATGCTCCTAAGCATCCAGCATTTCCTAACAATCGGCACCGACACTGGTAACCAACACAAGATTTCAGATAGCACACTATGCTAATTTGCCTGACCACATAACCATAACACAGTTTAATCACCGAATTGTCTGGCCAAACAAAGACAATTGAATGGGCAGTTTGTGTCTACGCTCTTACCCCTGTTCGCTGCTGGTTCAGTCCGCCCCTCGTAGCAATCATCAGAAAGCGGTCTGACTTCGTCACTGCCTTGGCATCTATCCAACCATACATAAAAAAACAACCTTTATTGTTACCCACCACACTGCAGACGCAAAGAGTCAATTCTTCTCCCAAACGAAACGTCTCGTATACGAAAAGTCGTGTGCGTAGATGTACGCCTGAATGTGTGTGGGTAAGTGTGTGTGCCGTGTGAGTGTATACGTATGGAGACAGACACTACGGATGTACCGGGTAGAGAAGTTTTTTTAAAAAAAAAAAAGATCAACGCGTACCGGCGAATTGCTTGGTCGCGTTGCTGCAGCCGAAGAAACTGCTCGCCGCCTTGGACTGCCAGAGCGCGTCCGCCAGCTTGCTTCCCCCGCTCTGCAAACCGAAAATTCGACGAATTTGCTGCTGAATTCATGTGATAAATTCAATAACCAATGCACCAAACACAGAACTAGCACTCACAGGAACGGCGAAGTCCACGGCGCCCATTAAATTCCGGTGCAGCTCCGCCGGCTTGTTCAACTGCTCGGAGAAACAAAAGAGGGGGAGCGGTAAGGAAGGAGAAGGATGAGAAAATCAGAAGAGAAGAACCCGTGTGACCATTTCACGATGGACCGACGACAGCCGTGGCCCGAAGATCACACAGGAAACGTACCAGGAACGGCGGGTTCGGGCGACGGACGGGACGTTCGCCGCCGCTGCCGCCGTCGCTGAGGGGTGACGGCGATAGGAAGCAGTGGAACGTGACGACGACGAGTAGCAGCCCGGATGCAGCCGCGAACGCCGCCGCGGCCGGCGCCACGGAGGGAACCGCCCACCGGCCGTGGTGGTGGTGGTGGCGCCGCCGCCTCGAGCCCATGCGCTCGCTCCTACGGACTCCCCTCCTCCTCCTCCACGCGCGGCCGCACGTCTACACGCCACACGCTGTGAAGACAGACAGACACACAGCACGCGCCTCTGCTTCTCGCGCGAGCAGCGACAGCGACTGCTCGGTGGCAGCGGCCTCTTCTCGGCCTCCCCCTACTCTTCTTCCTGCTGGAGCTCCTCCCGCCCTTCCGGCAGCGCGTGCTGGCGTTCGCCGGAGAGGCGCGACGAGGAAGCGGAAGCGGGAGCTCTAGCCGGGTGGCAGCATTCTGAACGGAAAGCCGAAAGCGAGAACTGAAAAGAGAAGAAAGAACGCGAGGAGATAGAGACTGGCAGCAGAGCAGGCGGTGGCGAGCGAGGGAGGAAACCGGGATAACGCGCGGGTCCAGGGGCTGAAGTGTAACGACAAATGTTTCGGTTACTAAAAGTAAAAGATCAGAACGAATCTTCAAACCGTATTTCGAATTTTAAATCTTCGTTCGCCGGTTGGTTTCGGAGGGCAAAGCGGATTTATTTAATTTAAAAAGTTCATTTTACTGTATTATTTTCTTTGTTTTGTTTCCTTGTGCGTGGCGTGGATTGGGTGGGTCGATCTGGCTGGTTCCGCGGATGTCTCTCGCGGAGCTGGTGGTGGGGATAGCATCATGCTGTCCACTAGTAGCGACTGTATAGTCACGTTCACGTCTCGTAAAGTTAAACTTATAGTATTGGGGTGAACATGCTGGATGTCCTGGTGCGTAATGGCGAGATTATGAAAAATAACCGCTGTGGAAATAACGCTAATCATTTCACCGGCGGCGGCACCTTGAACGTACTAGTAGTTGCCAGCACGTTTTGGTAGTGGGCAATCGATGATTCAATGCTCGCTGATTTGCTGGATTTGATAACGTATTTTTTCTGATATCCGGTAATCAAATTTTGATATCTGGTAATCATTGGGCGCGTCTGACTGACTGTTGGACGTGGCAAATGTCAATCGTGTCGTGTCTCATCGATCGAGACCGCGGAAGGAAGACCTGAACAAATTAGTTGGACGCACGCAAAGGATCGGAGAAACCGTCCACGTGACGTTCGGCGTGCTTGGGTCCTCGTCGTCCCGGGCTCCCGGCAAAGCAAGCAACGGATCCGTGTCGATCGTGTCTGGCTCGCCTTTCCGTGCGCCACGCAAAAAGGCTTGCTCGAAAACGGTATTCGAGTTTGATGCTGAACTGACCGCTACATCCTTCCAACACGAAAGAGGAAATTTCGACATGGATAAATGCTATCATTGGCTACAAAAGGTTGACACCACCAGTACAGTACTACAGTATCAGTAAAAGAAAAAAAAATCCTTGGGATTCACTAGGCTGCAGTGCTGCACACATGCTGCTTCAGTTTTTTATTTTTTGAAAATGATGCTCTGATAGGCTGGATTAGAAGAAAGGTCATCATCAATTATCACCCAGCTTGATCTCAACGGCTGGTCCCGGCGCGCCCATCGGCTCAACTCGTCGTCTCGTCTCTTTATTTGGCTCAAGGAAAAAGATACGTTCGCCGTTGTCCTATCTTCAGCGTGGTGTTTCAGTTGTTCAGTATGATGCGGGGCGGGGCGGCGCAGGAGGCTGTGGCTTAACCGACTACTGAACTGAACCATCTCCTTTTCTAATGTCACAACCACGAAGAGGGGATATTCGCGACAGAACACTGAAACTGTCTACAGTAGCATAGAATCCGCTCTGAAATGCCACCAGTAATAAGACCGAAGGTGTTAGAAAACAATGCACTTTAGATATAAAATTAATTCCTAAAATTACAACATTACGCATGATAGATAGTCCACAAAACATGAACACGAACATGCAAATAAAACAGATTATATCTATCATATTCATGCGTAGAAAACTCATCTTCACTTACAGTGCTGACGCTTCCAGCTTGAAAAATGACGAGAGGAGTGTGTGAAGAAGACCGTAGATGAAGCAGATCTTCTATCGAGCAGTCGCGCGAACGCTACCCAAAAACCTGATTCGTCCCAATCCGTGCAGATCCTTCACTAGGACGTGGTTTCGGAGACACTGCTCTCCCACACGTCGGTGACACGCCGACAGGAGGGATGGACTAGCCTGTAGCTGACGCTCAACACGATGGACTAGTGAGTCTGTTCACCTCTGTTCTCCAGAATGAAAGCACTCATTCTGTATATATAGTGACAGACTCTAATAACTGAAAGAATTAAGTATACAGTAAAGCAGCACAATTAAGCTCTAGTAACTGAAGACAATAAACTTCAGTATTTGCAGCATAATTGCGTCAGTTACTGCATACCATTATTTTCCAGAAACTGACTCATAAAGTGCCACGAATTGCAGCAAATTAAAGTCATATTAGTGTCAGTTTTATCAAAAGGGAGAGAACAGATTTACTGCGCCAGTCGCCACGTCGCAAGTCACAAGTCACGCGTTAACTCACGCGAAAATACGCGAATACGCGAATACGCGCGCGCGTGCGTGTGATTTGTTTGTGGCTATAGCCACCATTCTCTCACATATTCCACACATAGAAAATAGCTTCCCTTATAAATAAGTGCTACTCTCCTCAAATAGTCAATGTGGGATTAATGCCTCCTTTACACCTTTGGAATTCAAGAGATAATAGTTGGGCCTAGGCCCAAATATTCCAACAGAAGGAACAGAAGCAGGGCTGCACTGCTCAGCATATTGTACTGACGAACGTGGCAAGCACGCTCCAACTGACACGCAGGACAAAGCACGCAGCAGCTGACAGCAACAGGATCTCGTGCCGAGTAGCCAGATCGGGAGCTCAATCAGGGCTATAGCCCGCCAGTCAGGCATCCGCCTGTTACCTTACGTGCAACTTGGATAAAAGTTGACAGCCAGCACACATGCATGATGCTGCCGCACTTTGCCTAGCTACCACCACCCAAAAGAAAAAAAAAACTGCTAGCAGTAAGCAGCTCGCTCTGTGCAGTGCGAGACTTTGTTTGATGCATGTGGCTCAGTATTGTCAATATATGCCAGCTCACAATCACATTTTCTTGCCAGTATATCTGGTCACGCTTACGTATGTGTTCATCACGTTTAGGTAACCTTGGATACTACTATTTGTGTTCTATAATGATACAATAAAAATTTGCTGATTTGACCACAACTGCAGTTCAGGGTGAAATTCCAGAGAAGATTGAATATAAGCATATAATTGAGTATTTCATTTCAATAAATACTAAAAGAATTACATTATTACAGAATTATACTCATATTCTATATAGGGATGATATACCCTATTTTAATACTTCCTCTGTATCTTTGTATTTGTCACCGGCTATTTCAAAAATGAATTACCCCGTGACAAATAAAAAAGGGACTGGGCGACTGGCTCAACCCAATCTGTAGTGACGGAAAGGCTACTTCATGGCAGTACATGTAGCTCTGCATACTATTTCTTCAGGCACGGGATCTCAGGGTTTATGTACCCGGAGGTGTCCCCCTGGATATTCTGGCATTGTGCAATGGCTTTTCCGCCGTCTGGTCCGGTGATATTCATGGAACGGACATGGATGTCGGTGCAGCTGCCGCTCGTGCCGCACTTGAACATCACGGCGGTCGATTGTTTTGATGTCCCCCAAAGGTTGGTGTAAGTTACGTTGCTGATCACCAACGCGTTCTGAAAAGTATGAGACCAGCAGAGAAAATGCATCCACATCGTCAGCTATTCGATCAGCATTGTCATAAGTACTAATTTAGGGTTTCTCGATGGCGTCGATTGATCAAACCACCGCGCGCGGTTTCGTGTGTGTAGACCGTTTTATTACGCACCTCGATTTGTAGTTGGCCATAGAACTGGGTGATTACGACGGGGATGTCCACGTCGGTGAATTGTATGTTGGTGAAGGAGATGGACTTTGCGTACCCTCGTGCACCCTGTCGCAAGAGAGAGCAACACCCAACAAATTGTTAGGGATTTGTTGAGTTTCACTCACATTATTTTGTTCTCGTTTTGGCAATATTTTTTTTGCCACAATTAACTCTTGTTTAGTTTACCTCCCACGTCTTGATCTTGGGTCCGCTCGTTGAGTTGATGAAATGGACATTTCTGACGTCGACGTTCTCCACGAGTGCCGTTTTTCCACCCTTGCCCAGACTCCCGATGCTATATATATATCACAAACAAAAGATCAATATATATATATATACACACACACAAAATAAGACAAAAGCCTGAGACATGCGCGAGATATTATTACCTTACTCCGTGACCTGGGCCGCATATGACGCCGTCGACGGTGATGAAGCTGCTTCCAGATACGATGGAAACGCAGTCATCGCCGGTGGAGATGGTCGAGTTGGTGATCTGCACGTCCTGGCTGTGGCTGACGTGGATGCCATCCGTGTTCGGGCTGTGCCCTGGGGCGACGATGGTCAGGTTGTGCACCCTGACGGACCTGGTTCCGGTGAACACGATGTGCATCATCGGGCTGTTCTCGCTGTGGAAGTGGCTCAGCCACACGTTCTTGCAGTTCAGCAGGTGAAGTGCCTGGTGATAAAATATATCAGTGGCACACCTGTCAGATGGCAAATTCCAGTTTCATAGAAGAAAGGGCATGCATGGAGAACAATGCGTGTACAAAGTTACGTTACGTACCATTGGCGCAGCTTTGAGACAACCCTGTGGAAGGGAAGAGTAGAACACTCAAGGTCAAGGCCTTCATTCCGTTTTCAAAATCATGTAAGATGATTGGTATAGTATCAGTAGACTCACCTGATTTTTGCATCTCTTGACCCACCAACTCTCTCCATTGCCGTCGAGTGTGCCCTCGCCGGTCACCGTGAGCCCGTTAACCCGAGAGAACCTGAGCCAATGGTCGTTTGCACCCCCGTTCCATGCGCTCAGCGGAGGAGCCATAATCTTGCCCGTGACCTGTATACATACCCAAGTAAAGATCCATTTACGTAACGACACGTAGAGTATAGCTGATGAGTTGCACGTACCTTCACGGTGATGTTTTTGGAAGCGCATGGCCCCTGGAACCTGACGGGGCCGACGAGGAAGGTTTTCTGCGCCGGCACGTCGACGGTCGCCGACGCCGCCTTGGCGCCGCACGCTGCGGTCCACGCCGCCACAAATGCCTTTCAGATAAATGAAAACCACGTTACCCTAACACATGATATATGAGCACGCGTTCGACGAAAACCCGGCCCTTAACAGCGCACACGTATGTACCTTGGTGTCGTCCGTGCTGCCGTCGCCTCTGGCTCCGTAGTCCACGACGTTGAACACGCGACCCTCATCGGCGGCCACTGAGCCGCACGCGAGGCCGATGGTAAGAAGGATTATGCCGGTGCAAATGATGATTCCGGCGGCGCCCTGCACAGATTCATCAGCGTCTCGCGCAGAGCATGGACTACTACATGCTTAGTTGCATCACGAATTTCTAAGGTTTTGTAATCCTTACCATCAGTACGAAGGGAGGCGAGCGCTCTAGGTTTTGTTTGGTAGAGATCGTGCTTGTTGGAAAATCAGTTTATTTGAAAAAAAATGTTGAGAGCGGGTTGGTTTTATACTATACTTTTAGTTCATTACGAGAAATAATCAACTAATAAGCTGTACAGAAAATATATTGTCTGGTACAACTTTTACTTATTTATGAGTAAAATATTTCATAAGCTGTGCCAGAGCGGCTCAAAGCTGCTCACTAATTAACCCCGTTTTACTATTCCAGTAATAGCTTAATTAAACCAACCACTGTACTAATCCAAAGTTTGCACGTACAAATAAGAAAGGTCTGGGGCATCGCAGTCATGCAGTGATATATATGAATTCGGGAGCTGGATTTGCCAGCAGTAGAACTTTATTGAGTTGCTTAAATAATTCGGGCCACCGCACCAGAAGCAATTTCTCCCGCAGGGCCACGGACTGAGGAAATATATTTTTTTTATACGGTATGCACAGCTTATCGGATTTTTGATACGTGGCTTAATGAACGGACTAAATCGTAACGCGGGCTTCTAATTATTTCTTAATGTTTAAGTATATGCTTCGAGATTTGTAATAGATGACGTGACGTCAATACAGATGAGTATGCATCAGATCTTTGGTGCACAATGTATGCAGAGAATTTCATTTGGCATAAGCATAGCTATGCTCAATATCCGAACTTATATCACGACACCATACCAATCTATCGAAACCAATACTGTTTTCATTCCTTTAAGAAAATGTAACTTCTGAATTTTTGAAACCATCAAGTCCTTGTATCAAATATCAATATGATACGGCAAGGAAACGTCCAAAAAATACAAGCTATGCAAGGAGACTGCCTATCAGGGGGTCAGCTATCTACACAGGACGACTGAACTTGCCTAGGCTCGAAAACGGCCAGTATATGGGAGAACATTGCCGGTGCCAGGGTCTCCTCCAAAACAGGTCACTGTTTTCCACCTGTTATAATTTGATATTTACCAATCCAGCAAAGTAGAAACGTTAGTTCTTTACTGCCCAGCGACGACCCCTAATCTCATACCCATCAGATGCCTGATCGCCACGTCCCCAGCTGTCCACGACAGCAGCTGAGCTTACAACTCTGCGGTGTTTTTTGCCCTTGGTCACCCCACTGTCACTTGCGCTTCCACTTAATAGTGGATCATCAATCCCACGAACTGGTGGCCTCTCCGGTGTTGCTGCACTCACCCAGTTATCATCCTGGCTTTTCTTATGTCTGTCATTCTTTTTCATTAATTTATCAAAGCGCTTCTCCACTGGCCTTACTGCCTGGTTAACAGTGAACTTGAAATCCTTGATCACCTATGGTAAAAGCGGAGGAAAAGAAGAAAAGGCATGAGAATTATACTCACAAACATATATGCGCATAGTTAACACGTACAATCCATGCGGCAGTGATAAAATAGAACATGTTTGACTGTGTCAGGGTAAGATTGTTTTCCTACTGGTTCCATATATGTAAAGCCCAACCCATACCGCATAAAGAAAGGAAATTATCGGAACTGCTCAGGAAGGTAGAACTCACATATTCTCCACTGCCGACAACAAATTCCCGAACACTCTCTTTGATGTTCGTTGTGCTTCTCTCATCTGGTACCAATTGTGGAAGCTTCAATTTGGAAGGGCGGTTGCTTTCCTTAATTTCATAAGGGTCCACAGGGTCAGAAGATACATAATCTCCAAGTACAGAAATGTTTCCAGGTGGCTGATTAGCTAATAGTTCATAGGGCTTGGCTGGGAATACGTAGAGGTGAACAACTGAAGCGATGCCCATCTGTACTGGAAAAAGGTATTACTATCACATACCTAAAACAACTAGCCATACAAAATAAGGACATACTAAAATTTAGATAGCTCAACCTAGAAGGATAAATACCTCGATGCAGATAATGAAATCTTGGATGCTAGATTTTAACTCCAGGCTCTGGGCTAAAGGGCTTCTAAGTAGGCCCAGAGCATACATTATTGCAATCATCACACCCTGCCACCAAGTCAAGAATACTATCGATTTGAAGGAGAGAAACTTAGCCAGAGGTTTTATATGTGCCAATTCATCCTTGGTAGCTGTGTACCATGCTACAAGACAGTATAGGGCCCAATATTGACTAAAGTTCAGGACTGCAGCAAAGTAAGGGTACCTGCATCACCAAGGGAAGTGTCGGAATAATAGTAAGAAAAATGGAGCAAATGAACATAGGAGAAGCAACTAACTGATCTGGCTATAAAAAGTTCAGGTTTATTTCTGGTTGAAACAGTGGAAAGACCCTGAAAGATTTTCCATGGATCGGGGAGAAAAATGTATCATGATGATGACGCGACAATTCCATTCTACGACTATAGTTGCTGCATAAACAAAATGTATGGAGTACTTCTCAAATGAATGCTAAAACAAGCAGGCAGAAAGCACTATCTTACCCACATCGTAAATTGAATTCTCCATCACAATACACACCAAAAGGTTCTAGAAGAAGAGATAAGCTAGCTGTGAGGGTCTTTATGATCACCTGCAGGTGCAAAGCATTTAATTAGGCTTTATTTTTTACTTCACTGATTTAAAAATTCACAAGATAGGCTAGTGGCAGTACATATTGGAAGATTCCAAATTTGATTATCAGGTAGAACCGTGTTCCAACTCTCCAGGGTTTCAAAATAAAATTTATGGGAAAATGATGATGTATGATTCCCTTCTCAGAGGCATGATGCAAAAGGGGTTGCCCAGCACCAGAGCTACCCTCCCTCTTCAAAAATGCTATTGTTTTATCTTCCCCACCTACATATGATCAGCATAGTAATAAGTAAACAAAAAGACAAGAAATCAATATAGAAATCACACCAGAAAAATACAACACAGAGATACCAAGTGAATGATTTAAATAGAATGTGTGCCACTGTAGAATGCATCTACCAAGTTGTCAACAGATATGGTTTTACTCAAGCATTGGCTCAGTTATGATAAATTCTACTTTAAGCTTAGTATACCGTGTAATATATGAGAAAAGAAGGTCACATTTATACATTTCTTTGGAATAATTACATACTAATGTACGTGTGGATAATACACACAGTTCTGCGATGCAACAATATCAGAGTCACAAAGGGGTAGATACAAGAATGAAGTCATATGTAATTCAGGCCAGAAGATTGCATTGTTCAAAGCACAATTCATCCTAGTGCCCTGAAGTAAGGAAACGAAATTCTTACATTCAAAGTTAACAACAACATATAAAGTACCATCAACAACTCGTACCCTAAATGTAGGTCCACAGGTAAAGGAAACTGCTGCATTTAAGAAACACAGGGTTGCCATAATGTCGCTCAGATGTGTTTTTGAGAAGACGTTAACTTACCTAGGCATGCAGTAATATATCTTCCAAAGCAGTACATGGCAAATGCTTCGTAAGCATCACGCAAGATGCCACAGTAGACACTCGTACTTGGATTTACCAAAGAAACATACTTTTCAAAAGGAGAGCATAACCATCAGACATGGTACTGGAAGTCACAATTTAGCACGTACATACATTGTTTTAAAGGCCTTACCGACTCAATCGCATAGCAAGGGACCATTAGGATAACACCCAGTACAAATTTTTGTTCCTGTAAAATTAGGACAGATACAAAGAGGGTAAAAATTATGGTTGCCACCAGTGTTGTCCAGGCGTCGCCTAGGCGACGCCTAGTCGGCGCCTAGGCGTCCAGGCGCTCCAGCCCGGACGCCATGCGCCGTCGCCTCGCCTGGCCGCCGCCGTCCAGGCTGCCGGCGCCGCCCGCCGCCGCCCGCCTTGGCGCAGCCCGCCGCGCAGCCGCTCGCGGTGCCGCCATCGGCCTCGCAGCCGCCCTCCTCGCCGCGGAGCCGCCATCGCCGGGCACAGAACCGTCGCCGCTTGGCGTCCGCTGTGGCCGCCGTCGGCTGAAAGAGGAGTCGGTGGAGAGAAGAGGAGAGAAGTGAAGATTAGGGTTAGGGGATGTTATTTTATACATCACTGATCTGAAAGTATGACCGTCGGATGAGATCCGACGGTCCATAATAGTCGGCCCAATTGGCCCAACTCGGCCTCACCTACCTCCATCCACGGTCTGTCCGCCTCCAGACCGGTTCGTTCGCCTCCGCTCGCCGCCGCCGCCCCTCCGCCGCCGCCGCCTCCGCTCGCCGCCGCCGCCCCTCCGCCGCCGCCGCTCGCCCGGCCGGGCGCCTAGGCGCCTAGGCGGGCGCCTGGGCGTCCAGGCGCCGGCCCGGCGCCTAGGCGTCCAGGCGGCTATTAACAAGCTTGGTTGCCACAATAGTTGTAAATAGAATTGTGTTGATGATATACAATAGGATGCAAAATTTTAGAAACCTCTGGATTGTTGTATGCTGAGAGGTGATCAAATATCAGGTACAAAGACAGGGACAGGGAAAGCAGCACAAAGAATCCAGCAAGCAATGCCGCCCATGTAGGTGCAGTGTATTGCGTCATCACGGGCAAGAGAAGCCAAAGATTGACCCTCATGCTGGTGAACATCACTTTTTCGAACCCGTATGCTCTCACAATATTTCAGCATCATCCAACATCACCTCTGCATAAGGCAGTCTTTGCAGCAACCGAACACAACAAAACCAATGGCAGACCAGCAATCCAAGTGAAATCTCCTTACGCAAAACAGGCTTCAAGATCAATAAGCCTTCGAGTACACACCAGGAGACTATTAGCTGCAATGAATTCGAAGGTGTGTGAAGTTGTGGCCCAATGAGATTAACACTAATCAATAATCCATATAATAAATAAAAAAGCAGGAAACGTCTGTAAAAATCTAGCCAGTGATACGGAGATCGTCTAAACCAAATACAGGTATGTACAGATACCGATGAGACAAGCTACAGGGCCAACCTCACCAGAAGATACCGATGAGGCAACGAGAGGGGCGAAGCGAGACTAGCACAAACCCGATTCAGATCTCTCAATATCCAACCGCTAGGATACAAGAGGGAGGAGGTAGAGGTGAGGTTTCTACGCGGAGATCGAGCCAGGCCAAGCCGGACACGACACGAGGGAGCATGTGCGTGGTCAAGGATTCGAACGAAACGGGGGAGCTTGGAGAAAACCTGAGCTGGCGCGTCACTCCGGCGGGCGAACGGATCGGGGCGGCCGTCGAGGCCGGATCGTAGCGATTCCGGCGTCTCTCCGCGTAAGATTTCCCGCGAGGCGGCCGGCCAGGACGGATGAGGATCCCTGATTTAATTAGTCGTCACTGACATGTGGACTTGGCCCCACATGTCAGTGACCATGTCAGGGCATGCAGTAAAGTCAGGGATCCCTGTCCGGTCAGGACCCCGGAGGCGGAGGAGGCGCGGACGGAGAGGGTGGGCCACCCGCGAGACGTGGCGGAGTTGCGTTGTCCTCTCTGCCCGGCCGCCTTCGAGAGGAGCTGACGTGGCAATGTGGGGGAGAGCGGGTCGGGCCGGTCCAGGCCAGGCCTGGCCTGGCTGGCTTAAGATGGGCCGTGAGGCTACTTTCAGACCCTGCCCCGATCTGAACTGGATTCGATCGTCTTTTGACGGGACTCTGGCACTCTGCTGCCCAGCCGTCTCATTTTTTTCCGATGATGAGTTTTTATAAACTAAATGATATAAAGATGATAAGTTTACACCCCAGCCGTCCACATGTCAATCAGACATGATATTTATAGAAAGTGCCAGACTCCTTTCCGTCAGACAGACCCGCTATTTTGAGAGATAAGTAAGGCAGAGCAAAGTTGAACACTTACAAAGGATCGGTTGTTGCATTTTAGTTGAAGAACTAGGCTATTTTGCTGGCTCTTTACATGGAGTAGATTTTATCTGAATTAAAATTTAACAGTTGTCCTTTTGCCAACAAACTATGCCGTACCTGTCTAAAAATAATGCATTTGTCTGGCTGGATGCATGAGCAATGAATGCAATGTTGCTCAACCTTCACTATTACTCCCTGTTATGCGATAGGGAACAATTAACTCGACCTCTTCTTAAGGTTTGAGTTAATTGATCTCTGCTCTTTTATTATACGTTGTCTCATTATATAGGCATGGATCAATACAAACTGTAATAGACTTGAACTGAGACTCTAGATTGACCATGACTCGTATTTATCTAAACATACATCTCTTTTCCTTAACTAATTTGAACTTCTCTGATTTAATTCCTAACTGACCCGAACTGACACTTAAATAACTGACTTCAACTCTATTACAATTTATTTCCTAATTAGACTGATCGGCAATCCTCTGTGTGGGTCCCTTCTTTGGTATGCGGCTATAAGTCTTGCCAAAGAAGGAGTCCACAATATTTCCCCGGGTCTGAAAGAACAGCTCGCCCTCGAGCTGAAAATCTGGGTAATCCTCTTTGAAGTCTTGCAGTTTCACCCAAGTTGCCTCAGCTGATGACTTGTCTTCCCATTTAACTAGCAAGTCCCACAAATCTTTTGTATGTCTTGTCCTTATGATCTTCTCTGGTTGTGGAGCTAAGCTGCTCTTCTTCTCACAATAGGAGGAAGTGGAACTAATGCTGTTGGTGGTATACCCTCAAATTTCTTCAAAAATCAAACATGAAATACATCATGTATTTTTGCTTGTAAGAGACCAGCCCAATGCATTCTACCACCTCATAAGGTCCAAAATACTTAAAACTGGTGCCACTTCTCTAAGAGATATTGATGATCTATGATTTAAGCGTAAGCATACCCAATCTCCTTTTTGAAATTCAACATCTTTGTGTTTCTCATCATAAGTCAGTTTCATATGGTCTTGAGCTTGGAGCAATCTATCACGGATTTCTGCAAGAAAACTATTATGTTCCTGCATTTGTTTCTCCACGGCAATTACACGTGCTGAACTTTGTTGGAAAGGTATTAGCTTTGGTGGTTCCCGTCCATAAACCACTTGAAATGGAGTAGCCTTCAATGCGGATTGATATGAAGTATTAAAACAGTATTCAACCCATGGCAACCAACGTAACCAACTCTTAGGGTGGTCTCCTGCCAAACAGGGCAAATAAACTCCAAGAACTCTATTAGTTACTTTGGATTGACCATCTGTTTGAGGATGAAAAGCAGAACTTAAGCACAGTTTATAACCCGATAATCTGAATAATCCTTGCCAAAAAATGCTTGTGAAAATCGGGTCGCTGTCACTAACAACTGAACACGGTAACCCATGAAGTCTCACAACTTGATCAAAGAAAATTTGGGCAACTGAAATTGCCGTGTATGGATGACTTAATGCAAGAAAATATGCATATTTAGAAAAACGGTCTACCATAGTCAATACAACTGATTTGTCACCCACTTTAGGAAATCCTTTCACAAAATCTATTGCAATATCAGTCCATATACTATGAGGAACTTCTAGTTGTTGAAGAACTCTAGCGGGATGGAGATGTTCTGTCTTGTTACGCTGACATACGACAGAACCACGTATGAATTCACGCACCCATTTATTATCATTAGGTATGGTGAAAGAAGAGCGGAGACGCACCAATGTCTTTTGAATCCCTTCATGGCCTATACCGTGAGCATGTGATATAATCTGAGGCAAAATTGTAGCAGATTTAGGCACATAAATCTTTCCTTTATACAACACCACATCATCCTGTAATGTCCAATCATATGAACTCCGACCAGCTGTAATTTCAGCTTTTCGAGTTATGATTTCTGGTAAGGAATCAACCTCCTTTCTCAATTGATCAATTAAATCAAATTTTGGAACTGATAATGCGTGAACAGAAATTATTTCTTCATCACGTCGAGAGAGAGCATCAGCTGCAATATTTTGACATCTCGGCTAAAATTCAACAGTGAATTGATATCCAATTAATTTACTAACACATGCATGTTGAGGAATTGTTGACAAACGCTGGTCTAGCAAGAATGTTAAGCTATAATGATCAGTTCAAATAATAAAAGGTTGTACCCATAGATATGGCCGCCAATGTCGAACCGCCTTCACCAAACCAATCAATTCTCTTTCATATGCTGCCAATTTTGCATGATGAGGTGGCACCGCACGACTGTAGAAAGCAATAGGACCCTTTCCTTGATGAAGAACAACACCTATACCGGATCCTGATGCGTCACAATCCACCATAAATGGTACAGAAAAATCAGGTAATTGTAATATTGGTGCTGTTGTTAGAGCAGCTTTTAGTTGAACAAAGGCAGCTTCTGCCTTATGATTCAACGAAAATTTTCTCTTGTACAGAGTTTGGTCAGTGGTGCTGCTATTTCTCTGTAATTGCGTATAAATTTCCGATAATATCCAGTGAGGCCTAGAAAACCTCTTACTTCTCTTACAGATTTCGGAACTGGCCAATCTCGAACTGCTTGCACTTTATCAGCATCCATAGCAACACCTTGGGCAAAGACTATAAGTTATTGTTGTTGCCCCAAATTAACATTTATATTTCTTCAATGCCAATTTATGTTTTCTTAGACGCTGAAATACAACCTTGACATGCTCTAAATGAGAACTCCAGGAAGTGCTATAAATTAATACGTCATCGAAGAAAACAAGAACAAATTTTCTGATAAAATCTTGTAACACATCCTTCATGAGAACTTGGAAAGTCACCGGTGCATTTGTCAAACAAAAAGGCATGACCAATAATTCAAAATGCCCATGATGCGTGTGAAAAGCTGTCTTTCCCACATCAGCACCAAACATCAACACTTGATGACAGCCACTTTGTAAATCCAGCTTAGTGAAAAATTGAGCACCGCAAAGTTCATCCAATAATTCTTCCATAACTGGTATGGGAAACATATCTTGTATGGTTTGTTAATTTAAAGCATGATAATCAACGCAAAACCTCCATGTCCCATCATGTTCCTTGACCAACAGAACGAGAGATGAAAATGCAGAGGTACTAACCTGAATGATCCCCTGTTTCAACATCTCCTTACATTGTCATTCAATTTCATCTTCCAGAAGTTGTGGGCATCAATATGGTCGTACTGCTACTGGAGTTGCATCTAGGAGCAAGTGGATTCTATGATCGTGTATTTGGAGTTGGTGCGGAAGGAGTAGCCTATGAAAGTCGCCTAGAGGGGGGGTGAATAGGCAATAAGACCTAAAATGACTTAATCAAACGAGATTAAACTCCTGAGGCCGGACTTGTCTAGATAGGGCCGGACTAGTCCACTCAGCACAGGGTGAAAACCTAAAAACTTGGTTTCTACAAGTTATTTGCAAAATTTAAGTTCACCGAAGAGATAAGCAATGTGTGGTAACCTAGTACAACTTAGATTGTGAAGTTAAAGCACTTAAGTTACAAGATTTCAATAAATATTAAAGTGAAGAGCAATATGAACTCTAATAGCAATGCTAGTGATTATGAAATGTAGAATGACAAGTGAGACGAGATTTTATCCAGTGGTTCAGCTCCACGAAGAAGCCTACATCCACGTTGAGAAGTGCACACAAGGACCAGGTCTCACTTGACCCTTCTCTTACCAAGCCACCACAATGGTCAGCTTGGTTTCCACTATATCAATAGGTAATCACCAAGTTTGATTGAGGCTACTCACAAGTTGAGGCTCCCACAAATCAATACAATGAGGAGCACACGAAGCTCAAATCACACAAGCCACAAACCACAACACAGTGTGCAAAGAGGTCAAACCGAGAGCACAAGCGCGTTGATCTTCCTTCACTATCCTCCCCAAACCCTAATCTCTTCAAGATTTGGTCTTAGAGGGCTAGTAGGACGAGTGGAAGGCTTTGGAAGGCTCTAGGTCACTCGTGGCGGCGCTAGAGTTCAAGTCATTTCAAATAGGGGTCGGGGTCCCCTTTTTATAGGGGTCCCGACAACTAACCGTTGCCACCAGGGCAAACTCGGACTAGTCCGGCCCTGTGCCACGGACTAGTCCATCCTTCCGGGACCACCGACAATTTCACATCATCGATCGACAAAACAAATGACGTACGCGCCAACGTTTGAATTTCAAACGACCATTGACAATACGGACTAGTCCGATGTAGGACAGAGAGCTTTGGTCCATCCCAAAAAGGACACAACTGGGTAGGCCCGGACTAGTCTGACCACAGGGGGCAGACTAGTCTCGCCCTCTAGGGTTTGCTCGGTTTCTCTCACACTAAATCTCAAACGGACTAGTCCGCACCACTACGGACAAGTCCGAACTTTTCCAGAGAGCTTTGGTCTATTCCAAAACGGACAAGTCCGATCTTCAAGGACTTAGCTCCAACTTTACTAAGGGATGAATGGACTAGTTTGTACCCATACAGATAAGTCCGAACTCATCCAAATACGTTTAGTCTGCCCCAAAGCAGACTTCTCTCACAGGTCGGACTAGTCCGACCTCCTAGAGTTTTTCCTCATTTTTACTTCCCACTTTGGTTTTTCTCTCAACCACCACTTTGAGCCCCCTAGAATGATCTCAATGCACATGATACATCCACCCTCACACATGATATGACTCACTTAAGCTCAATACCATAGAAACTCTAATTTCTACGCTTGAGTCTTTTCCGCCCGTTTTATCCTTTTCCTTTTTGAGGTATTTCATCTCATTTCATCCATCACACATGTGCTTAATATCAACTCAACTCATTAGTCTCTTAATTATTGTCATCAATCATCCAAAACCTACGGGATGCCTAGATGCACTTTCAGTCTCCCCCTTTTTGGTGATTGCTGACAACACATTAAGACTTTAACACAAAGGATAATAATTTGTTTTCATAACATGTATTTGTGTTAGTGACTCTCCCTCAATGTATGCATCATGAGTAAGAGAAATTGAGAGAGTTCTCATACATATACATGTTATGGTGGGGTGCCTAAGTGATGTGCTCATAAATTGTGATGAGACAACAAATATGCAAGATAAACATATAACTCAAGCATAATATCACAATTTATTCAAGGTACATGAATTAAGTCTTACAACAATTGAAATGAGAGTTTTAAAACATAAGTCCATAGTGGATCAATCTCTCCCCCATACAACTATTCTCTAAGTAGAACCCCCTTTTCCAAACTCTCCCCCTCTTTAAGTACTCCATTCATCAATCTCTTCCCCTTTGGAATCAAGACACCAAAAAGGAAAAGAAGGAAGGAAGAGTTCTTAAGTCTACTCTTCATCATCATCGGCGTCGTCGTCGTCGTCTCCAGCTCCTTGGCGCCCGCTATTGCTCTCCATGGCTTCTGGGTCACTATTATCATCATCCTCGGACGGAGCCGCCGTAGAGGTATCAACTTCACCGAATTGAGCGAGCTCCTCGGCGGTGAACTCTGGGAATGGAGTTATCTCCCCATCACTCTCCGCGATGGGAGACATGGGGATGACCAACTTGTCGCACATCGCCTTGTGATACTTCTCCTAGCGATGCTCCATGCGATGTTGTCGAACTTTCGCCTTCCGACAAGAGGAGAATATGGCTTTGAAGCACTTGAGAAATCCGTTGCCGCATTGTGATGAAGGAGGAGGTGGAGGAGGAGGTGGTGGCACATAGTGTGAAGAAGAAGCGGGAGGATCCACATTCTTCCTATGAGGGGCAGCCGGCCCCGGAGGTGGAATTTGAGTACGAAGCCTTCTATGAATGATATCCTTCTTGAAGTTGAGCCCGGACACCTTCTCCATCATGTACATGATGTACAGAGCATAGCCACATGATCGGTTTGTAGTATGCGAGATGTTGAAGATGTCATCAAAAATGTAGTCAACCACATTAAAATGGACATCTACATCAATTAGCACCATCAAGTGCCTCAGGTTTCCTTGAATAATCCCCGCATCTCCATCCTTGGGGGCAATAGTCTTCTGGAGCACTCGGTTGAGGACATTGTAGAAGGGCCTGATGTTCCTTATATGCCTGACCTCAAAGGGTACATGACTTGGATACATGTACGCCAAAGTGTCTCGATCAACTGGCCTTAGATTGGAGATGATGATCTCATTGTCCAGTTGGTCCTCCAAGTCAAGTAACTGAGCAAACTCCCAGTAGGTGGTGGAGTATTGCTCTCCGTGAGTCATCTAAGTAATCCTCTGATCTCCATCGATGTGGAAGTATACAGTGGAGTAGAATTGAGCAATTATCTCCATATTCCAATCATACTAAAATGGCATGAACTTCTTCAATTCATGGTGCTCTATGGCCTCAGTCACATCATTGAAGGCCAAATGATCCTTCCGGGCCATGTAGTCCCAATCAATCCACTGAGCATCAGTCACGGGTGTTTGCTTGGACATATAGACTGTCCTGTAGTAGTCACAGTGGAAGTCACACCAAAAGCAGGGATCCATTGTGCTCCTCTCCCTCTTGTATACATTGACCTTACTGAGCTTCCTAGCCTTCTCAGCCCCTTTGCCTTTGAATACGTTGGCGTCGAAGGCAGCTGCACGGCTAGGGTTCCGTGCAGGTGATGACATCTTCAAAGGACCTATGGGATGAGTGGATCCCTTCTTGGACTTCCTTGCAGACTTCTTAGCAACAATGACCCTCTTCTTGGTGCAGCATCTACCGGTGCCTTGCCCTTGTCCTTGGAGGTCCTTGCCTCCTGGGATTTTGCCTTCTCCCCCACATTCACAAGCCTTTTCTTCTTGGGGGCTGCCTCGGCTGCAGTTGAGTTATGGGCTTCCCTTTGTTGTTTCTTTGCTTTCCTTGCCTCCAATTTGGATTCAAGATATGACATTACAAGCTGGTCCTCCTCGCACTTTCAGAGGTAACAAGCTTGCCTTCCCGCTTCAGCCTCGGAGTCAGAGAGGGGCACGTAATAAGAATCCAACATGGTTGTTGATAAGAGATGCAAAGGAATGTGTATGAGTCCAAGGAAGTAAAGATATGGTGGTAGAATTCGCAAAATTGATTTTTGTTAGGGTTTTCATTGTGTAACCCGGACTTGTCCGTCCTGTGACCGGACTAGTCCGGTTCACACAGCAAGAATCCTAATCTAGACAAATCTTGCAAAAACTACGGATCCTACCACAAAAATGGAGGTACATGATCAAAATGATGTGGAAAACAACATTTGTGAAGAAGTTTCTTTCAATAGACCTAAAAGAATGGAATTTTGAAGATTTTGGGGTTAGGTCAAGAATACCTCTTCAAATCTTCGATTCGATGAAATGTGGGCGAGGAATCGGCCTTCGATGCTTGGGGAAGAGTTCCCACGCACCTTAGGGCTTCAATCCACAGATTGGAATTGAGATTTGGTGGTTGGGATCGAAAATCGCCGATTTGGGGGTGGTTTTCGTGCGTTTTGGAGAGAGAGAGAGAGCGAGGGTTTTGAGCGAGAGTGAAGATGTCGAGGGCTCACTAAGGAGGTTAAGTCCCTAAGGGTCGGGCTAGTCCGGTTGGAGACCCGAACTTGTCTGACAAGCGGACTGGGTCCGTATTATTCTGAACCACTGGACTAGTCCGGTTTTTGGGTGGACTAGTCCGGTCCTAAGACTGAAACCTCCTATATATTGAGTTTTCAGTGGAGATTTGATCCTTTTGGACCGAATTTTCACACAAGATCTTTGTAAACATGGTCAGTAAGCAATCAACAATCAAACTATGACCATTATTCACAAAGATTCAATAATTTCAAAATAATTTATGGAAAATTGAGGAGGATGAGTTTTTCGCAAGCATGTGTGAATTTTGAATATAACAATCAGATGTGCAAGACTCAAGCCACATTTCGAGAATCTAAGATATTGAGCTCACTCCTAAGTTCACAAAATCTTTTCTCATCTAGGGGTTTGGTAAAAATATCGGCTAATTGTTTCTCGGTTCTCACATGGGAGATTGCAATGTCTCCTTTGATGGAGTGATCTCTCAAGAAGTGGTGGCGAATATCAATGTGTTTGGTCCTTGAATGTTCAACTAGATTGTGGGCTATTTTGATGGCACTCTCATTGTCACATAGGAGGGGAATATGGCACAAGTTTATGCCATAGTCCCTAAGAGTTTGTCGCATCCAAAAAAGTTGTGCACAACAACTTCTGGTGGCAACATACTCTGCTTCGGCTGTGGAAAGAGCAATGGAGTTTTGTTTCTTTGAGGATCAAGACACTAAATATCTACCATGGAATTGGCAAGTTCCAGATGTACTCTTCCTATCAACTTTGCACCCCGCATAGTCCGCATCGAAATGTCCAATGAGGTTAAACTTAGAGCCTTTGGGGTACCAAAGTCCTAGGCTTGGTGTGTGAACCAAATATCTAAGAATTCTCTTAACAGCGGTCAAATTACACACCTTAGGAGCAGGTTGAAATCTAGCACACATACACACACTAAGCATGATATCGGGCCTAGATGCACATAAGTAAAACAATGAACCTATCATGGAGCGATATACCTTTTGGTCCACACTTGGACCATCTTCATTAAGATTCAGATGTCCATTGGTTGCCATAGGAGTCTTGATGGGTTTGGCCTTGTCCATGTCAAACTTCTTGAGTATATCTTGTGTGTACCATGTTTGACTAATGAATGTGCCCTCCTTGAGTTACTTTACTTGAAAACCTAGGAAGAACTTCAACTCCCCCATCATGGACATCTCAAATCTTTTCATCATTATCTTAGAAAACTCATCACAAAAAGCTTTGTTAGTAGAACCAAATATAATGTTATCGATATATCTTTGGCAAACAAACAAATCATCATTAAAATGCTTAGTGAATAGAGTGTAATCCGCCTTCCCAATTTCAAAATCATTTTGAGTTAGAAAATTTCTAAGACACTCATACCAAACTCTAGGAGCTTGTTTGAGGCCATAGATAGCCTTACGCAATTTGTACAGATGGCTTGAGAATTCTTGAAAGTGCATCTAGGCATCTCCGTGGGTTTTGGATGATTGATGACGACAATTAAGAGGCTAATGAGCTAAAATGATATTAAGCACAGGTACAAGGATTGAAATGAAATGAAAACCCTCAAAAAGGAAAAGGAGAAAACAGACGTCAAAGACTGAAGCATAGAAATTAGGGTTTCTATGGTGTTGAGTTTTTATGAGCCGTATCATGTGAGAGGGTGGATGTATCATGTGCATTGAGATCATACCAAGGGGCTCAAAGTGGCGTTTTAGAGAAAAACCCAAGTGAGAAGCCTAAAATGAGAAAAACCCTAGGAGGCCGTACTAGTCCGGCCATGGCAGACAAGTCCATTGTGAGACGGACCAAACGTCTCTCGAGTGAATCTGAGTGATTTTGGAGCTAAGTCCGAGAAGTCTGGACTTGTCTGTTTTTGGACGGACTAAAGCTCTCTGGAGTAGTTCGGACTTGTCCGTTTGGATACGGATTGTCCGTTTGAGACTTAGTGTGATAGACCGAGAGAAACCCTAGGGGGCCGGACTAGTCCGGGCCAATCCAGAAGAGTCCGTATTGGAACGGACCAAGTGGTTATGTTCTACTTCGGACTAGTCCGTTGTTGACCGGACTAGTCCGTTGTCTAGTGACCGTTTGAATTTGGAAATTTGGCGGGTAGCGTGACGATCAGTGCTCAGTGTGGCAGTTGTCGGAAACTGACCAGAGGTCAGTGGTCCCATAGGGCTAGACTAGTCCAGACCCAAAGGCCAGACTAGTCCGCCCCTTTGATGATGTAAGCAAAAGGGGCTCGGGACCCTATAAAAAGGGGACCCCCAGGCTCATTTGAATAAGTCTTGAACCCTAGCGCTGCCACAAGCATCCTAGAGCCTTCCAAAGCCTTCTACTCGTCCTACTAACCCTCTAAGAGCAAATCTTGAAGATATTAGGGTTTGGGGAGGAGAGTAAAGGAAGATCATCGCGCTTTGGCTCTCGGTTTGATCTCTTGCACATTGTGTTGTGTTGTGTGGCTTGTGTGAGTTGAGCTTCGTGTGCTCCTCGTTGTATTGATTTGTGGGAGCCTCAAGTTGTGAGCAGCCCCATCAAACTTGGTGATTACCCATTGATATAGTAGAAACCAAGCCGTCCATCGTGGTGGCTTGGTGAGAGAAGGGTCAAGTGAGACCCGATCCTTGTGTGGACTTCTCAACGTGGAGGTAGGCTTCTTCGTGGAGCTGAAGCACAGGATAAATATCATTTCACTTTTCTTTCCCTTTTCGTGATCACTAGTATTGCTATTAGGGTTCACTTTGCTCTTATTGCCCTACACTTTGATCATTATTGTAAACTTACAATCTAAGTGTTTAAACTTCGAAATCTGAGCTTTACAAGTTTACTATACATTGCTTATCTCTTTGGTGAACTTTGATTCCGCAAATAACTTGTAGAAATCAAGTTTTAGGGTTTCCACCTTGTGCTGAGCGGACTAGTCTGGCCCTATGCAGACTAGTCTGACCACAGGAATTTAATCTTGTTTGATTAAGTGATTTCAGGTATTATTGCCTATTCACTCCCCTCTAGGCGACTTTTAATTGGTATCAGAGCAGACTTCTCCCCAAGAGTCTAACAACTCGGAGAAGTAATGGCCAGAAGGGGTGACAACGAGGTTCCGGTGGTCGTCGATGACACCAAGACAAAGAGCGTCGATGTTCTTCAAGATGATCCTAATGACGACGAAGAAGTTTGGATGCTCAAGGCACGACTTCGTGAGAAGCTCAACGTGCCCAAGAAGGAGATCAAGCCAATTGCTCCGGTCAACATCGACAACGGGAGTAGTTCACAAGACTACTCACGGTATCCTTACAATTATGAGAAACTTACCGCGAGCAATCATTACTTGTCTATTCCCATTGGCAAACATCCTCAATTTGACGGAAATGATTATTCTATGTGGAATCATAATATGAAGATGCACCTCATTTCATTAAACCCTAGCTTGTGGCAAATTGTGATGACAGGTGTTAATCTTCCGAAGAATGAGGAAGACATCACTCCGGAGCAAGCCGTTCTTCTACATCGAAATGCTCAAGCTGTTGGAGTGATTACCTCCTTATTGACTCGTGAGGAGTTCAACCTCATTGAAGGGTTGGAGGTTGCCAAGGAGATTTGGGATAGCCTCAAGACGGCGCACGAAGGCAACCGCGCCATTAGGTAGGCAAAGATCGAGATTATCGAAGGAGAGCTTGGGAGATTCACCATCATGGAGGGTAAATCCCCCCAAGACATGTATGACCGCCTCAAGACTCTCATCAACAAGATTTAGTCATATGGAAGCACCCGTTGAACCGACCACGAGGTGGTAAAGAGGATGATTCGAGCATTCATGTCTCGAAACGTCACTCTTTGCTCACTAATTCGTGAAAGTCCGGGCTTCCACAAGATGACTCCCGAAGAAGTGCTAGGGAGAATCATCAACCATGAGATGATGGAGCAAGAAGCGATGTTCTACAATGATCTACAAAAGATTTCCTCCTCCAAGAAAAGGGATGTTGCATTCAAATCAACGTCCTCAAGATCACAAGAAAAGGAAGAGAGTGATGAAGAGAGTCCTGACACCGATGAGGAAGAAGCTCTCTTCATCAACAACTTTAAGAGGATGTTTAGAAGGAGGACGGGGAGCTACCAAAATGAAAGGAGAAACAAAGACAAGCCCAAGACAAGATCAAAAAGGGCTTGCTACAATTGCGAAGAATATGGCCACTTCATTGTGGATTGTTCACATGAAGAAAACAAGAAGAAGAAGGAGGGCAAGTCTAAAGAAAAGAAGTACTTCAAGAAGAAGAAGCAATCCGGACATGCCTACCTTGGAAAGGAGTGAGATTCAAATGAGGAATCCTCCTACGATGAAGATGAGAAGGTAGCAACTATTGCTATGAAGAAGACTACAACGAAGAACAAGCTCTTCCCAAACTTGGAGACTTCAAAGCCAACATGTCTCATGGCCAAGGAGGGAAGAAAGAAGGTTAAATCTAAATCCTCTTCTTCAATTTCTTCTCATGATGATTTTGATAGTAGTAGTGAAAATGAACATATGCTTAAAGACATGAGCAAAAGCACCTTGAAAAGATTGAGATTGTCAACGAAAGAGATATTTGAGAAGGAAGAACTCATCAACCGTCAAGAGGACATGCTCATCCAACAAAAGGAGAGATGTCAAGAGGTTGAGGATCTCTTGGAACTTGAAAAAGAAAGAAGCAAGGCACTTGAGCGTGAACTCGCTTTGAGCAAGGAAACTTGCTCAAACATTAAAAAAACTACAATTGTGCTCAAGGATGAACTTTTTAGTTTGACACAAGCTAACAAGATCCTTGAGACACAAGTGAAGTCTCTCAAGGTCAATGCACCTTCTTCCTCTACAAGCTCACTTTTAACAAATATTAAATTTGAAGCATCTCAACCTTGTAAATGCTCAAACTTAATCATAAAGCTTAAAAATGAGCTAAAGTTGGCACAAACCAATCAAGCACCCAAGGATGTCATCTTTGATAAGGAGAAGGTGGCATATGCACGTAGTGCATATACGAACACAAGACATCCCCTTGTCAAGGATGGTCTTGGTTATTCCAGGGGGATGAGGCAAAACGCCAAAACTCCCAAGAATGGCAAAGACTTGATTGTTTTTGTCAAACGAGGCTCATACAACAATAAAGGAAAGAACATTGCCACTACATCTAAAATGCCTAAGAAAGAACATCATCCATTGTTCCATGATTTTGATGCTTCATATGTTTTATTGAGGAACAAGTTTGGAAAGGCATATGCTAGGTATGTTGGGCCACACTGCAAAAGTCCCATACCTTGTGTGTGGGTGCCCAAGTGCCTCCTGACTAACATCAAAGGACCCAACACCGCTTGGATACCTAAAGCCAAGGCTTAAATCTTTCTTGTAGGCATACTCCTTCGGTGGAACCAAGTGGGTTCTTGATAGTGGATGCACAAATCATATGACCGGAGAGAGGAAGATGTTTGTGGAGTATGAGCTAAATGAGGATCCAAGTGAACAAATCTATTTTGGGGACAATAGCCAAGGAAAGATCCTTGGCACTGGTAAAATTGCTATATCCCCTAATCATAATCTTTCAAATGTTTACATGTTGATTCACTTGATTATAATCTCTTGTCCATATCACAACTATGTGATAAAGTTTATAATTGATTATTTACTAATGAGGGTGTGACCGTCACAAGGAGAAGCAATGGCTCAATTTCCTTTAAGGGTGTGGTGTACTCAAGGGAAAGCTCTATGTTGTGGATTTCTCCGCGGATAAAGCCCAACTTGATACATGCTTAATTGCAAAAACTAACAGGGTGGCTTTGGCATAGGAGGCTAGCCCATGTTGGGATGAGGAATTTGCAAAAACTCTTTAAGGGCGAGCACATCCATGGTTTAAAGAATGTTGTGTTTGAAAATGATAGGCCATGTAGCGCATGCCAAGCCAGAAAGCAAGTTGGAGCACCACAGCCATCCAAGAACATTATGACAACATCAAGACCATTAGAGATTCTACACATGGATCTCTTCGGTCCAATTGCCTACATTAGTATTAGTGGTAACAAATATGGTCTTGTTATTGTTGATGACTTTTCACGTTTCACTTGGATATTCTTTTTGCATGACAAGAGCGAGACTCAAGGTGTCCTCAAGAGATACTTGAAGAGAGCTCAAAATTAGTTATCCTTGAGTATCAAGACTGTAAGGAGTAACAATGGCACCGAATTCAAGAATACTCAAGTTGAAGAGTTTTTGGATGAAGAAGGTATCAAGCATGAGTTCTCGGCCCCCTACTTCCCTCAACAAAATGGGGTGGCCGAGAGGAAGAATAGGACTCTAATTGAGATGTCAAGAACCATGTTTGATGACTACAAGAGGCGGACCGGTTTTGGGCGGAAGCGATCAACACCGGTTGTCATGCCATAAACCGCTTGTATCTTCACCACATACTTAAGAAGACGTCGTATGAGCTCCTAACTGGTAACAAGCCCAACATCTCTTACTTTTATGTTTTGGAAGCAAATGCTACATTCTTAACAAGAAGCCTAGGACTTCAAAGTTTGCTTCTAAGTCCGATGAGGGTTTCTTACTCTGCTATGACTCAAACACTTACGCCTATCGTGTCTTTAACAAATCCTCCGGAATTGTTGAAGTAGCACGTGACGTAGTGTTTGATGAGACTAATGGCTCCCAAGTGGAGCAAGTTGATCATCATGTGCTAGATCAAGAAGAAGCTCCAAAAGTGGTGATAGGAAGGATGACACTTGGGGATATACGACCACAAGAACAACCTCAAGGTGCAAGTGACCATCCTACAGATCAAGCAAGCTCTTCCTCAAATGATCAAGATCAAGTTCCCCAAGATGCGCTCCAAGAAGGTGAAAATGGAGGCATCAATCAAGGGGGAGACAATGAGGATGAGGAAGACCAAGATGATGAATCAAGACCTCAAGCGCGTCGCCCAAGAGTGCATCAAAGCGTCCAACAGGACCATCCCATTGACAATATACTTGGAGACATCTCCAAGGGGGTAACTACTCGATCTCGTGTTGTAAACTTTTGTGAACATTACTCTTTTGTTTCTTCCTTGGAGCCCCACAAGGTTGAATAAGCACTACTAGATCCAGATTGGGTGATGGCCATGCAAGAAGAGCTCAACAATTTCGAAAGAAATCAAGTATGAGAGCTTGTGAAAAGGCCTAATGCAAATGTTGTAGGTACCAAATGGGTGTTCCGCAACAAACAAGATGAACATGGGGTGGTTACAAGGAACAAGGAACAACTTGTGGCCAAAGGGTATTCACAAGTCGAAGGTTTGGATTTTGAAGAAATCTTTACTCCCGTAGCTAGACTTGAATCAGTTCGTATATTACTTGCCTTTGCTACTCACCATGATTTTAAGCTATATCAAATGGACGTCAAGAGCGCATTCCTCAATGGTCCAATCAAGGAAGAGGTGTATTTGGAGCAACCCCCCGGATTTGAAGATGAAGAATTCCCAAACCATGTGTACAAATTGCATAAGGCTCTCTATGGACTCAAACAAGCTCCTAGAGCTTGGTATGAGTGCCTTAGAGACTTTCTAACTCAAAATGGTTTCAAAATCGGGAAGGCGGACTATACTTTATTCACTAAGCACTTCAATGATGATTTTTTTGTTTGCCAAATATATGTCGATGATATTATATTTGGTTCTACTAACAAAGCTTTTTGTGATGAGTTTTCCAAGATAATAATGGAAAGATTTGAGATGTCCATGATGGGAGAGTTGAAGTTCTTTCTAGGTTTTCAAGTGAAGCAACTCAAGGAAGGCACGTTCATTAGTCAAACCAATTACACACAAGATATACTCAAGAAGTTTGACATGGACAAGGCCAAACCCATCAAGACTCATATGGCAACCAATGGGCATCTCGATCTCAATGAAGATGGTCCAAGTGTGGACCAAAAGATATATCGTTCCATGATAGGCTCATTGCTATACTTATGTGCATCTAGGCCCGATATCATGCTTAGTGTGTGTATGTGTGCTAGATTTCAAGCCGCTCCCAACGTGTGTCATTTGACCGCCGTTAAGAGAATTCTTAGATATTTGGTTCACACACCAAGCCTAGGACTTTGGTACCCCAAGGGCTCTAAGTTTAACCTCATTAGATATTCCGATGTGGACTATGCGGGGTGCAAAGTTGATAGAAAGAGTACATCGGAAACTTGCCAATTCCTTGGTAGATCTCTAGTGTTTTGGTCCTCAAAGAAACAAAGCTCCATTGCACTTTCCACAGCCGAAGCGGAGTATGTTACCGCCGGAAGTTGTTGTGCACAACTTCTTTGGATGCGACAAACTCTTAGGGACTATGGCATAAACTTGCGCCATATCCCTCTACTATGTGACAATGAGAGTGCCATCAAAATAGCCCACAATCCAATTGAACACTCAAGGACCAAGCACATCGATATTTGCCTCCATTTCTTGAGAGATCACTCCATCAAAGGGGACATTGCAATTTCCCATGTGAGAACTGATAAACAATTGACTGATATCTTTACCAAGCCCCTAGATGAGAAAAGGTTTTGTGAACTTAGGAGTGAGCTAAATATCCTAGATTCTCTAAATATGGCTTAAGTCTTGCACATCTGATTGTAATATTCAAAATTCGAACATGCTTGCGAAAAACTCATCCTCCTCAAATTTTCTACAAATTATTTTGAAATTATTGAATCCTTGTGAATCATGGTCATAGTTTGATTGTTGAGTGCTTACTGACCATATTTACAAAGATCTTTTGTGAAATATAGTCCAAAAGGATCAAATCTCCACTAAAAACTCAATATATAGGAGTTTTAGGTCTGAGGACCGAACTAGTCCGCTCAAGGGGACCAGACTGGTCCGGTGGTTCATATTGTTCGGACCCAGTCCGGGACCCAGTTCGGCCCTTGTGCACTTAACTTCCCCAGGAGCCCTCGATCTCTCCACTTCCATTCAAACACTCTCTCTCTCCAAAAAAGCTTGAAAACCGTCTCCCAAACGGTGATTTTTTATTCCATACACAAAATCTTGATTCCAATCGGTGGATTGAAGCCCTAAAGTGCTTAGGAACCTTTCCCCAAGCATCGGAGGCCGATTTATCTCCTACATTTCATCGAATCGAAGATTTGAAGAGGTATTCTTGACCTAACTCCAAAATCCTTGAAATTCAATTCTTTTGGGTCGATTGATAGGAACTTCTTCACAAATGTTGTTCTACACATCAATGTGAGCATTTAACTCCATTTTTATGGTAGGATCCGTAGTTTTTGCAAAATTTCTCTAGATTAGGGTTCTTGCTATGTGAACCGGACTAGTTCGGCCACAGGACGGGCAAGTCCGACCTAGTGCGGACTAGTCCAGCCCCTGGGCGGACAAGTCCGGTTTACACAGTGAAAAACCCTAACATAGGTTGGTTTTGTGAATTCTACCTCTACTCCTTAACTTCCTTGACTCATACACATTCCATTGCTTCTCTTGTCAGCAATCATGTCGAATAATGAGTATGTTCCACCTTCTGACTCCGAGACTGAGGTGGAGAAGCAAGCTCTCTTCCGCCGGAAGCAAAGAGAGGATCAAGAGATGGCTTCTGCATACTTTGCCTCTCAGAGGGCAAAGAAGACGCAGCGAGAGGAGCACAACTCTGAAGCTGCCGAGGCAGCCCCGAAACGGAAGCGGCTTGTGACCTTGGGTGACCAAGCTAAGTCACAGGGGCAAGGACCTCCAAAGATAAAGGCAAGGCCCCAGTTGATGCTGCACCCAAGAAGAGGGTGATTGTGGCCAAGAAGGCTGCAAGCAAGGTCAAGAAGGATGTCTCTCAACCCATTGGCTCGTTGAGGATGTCTTCTCCTGCACGGAACCCAAACTGTGCAACTGCCTTCAACGCCAACATCTTCAAGGGCAAGGGGGGTGAGAAGGCACACAAGCTGAGGAAGATCAATGTATATCAGCGTGACAGGAGCACAGTGGATTCCCGGTTCTAGTGTGACTTCCACTGTGACTACTACCGGACAGTATACATGACCAAGCAGACCGCTGTCACAGATGCTCAGTGGATAGATTGGGACTATATGCCTCAGAAGGATCATCAAGCCTTCAATGCTATGATTGAAGTTGTCGAAAGGCACGACTTGAATAAGTTCATGGCCTTCCAGTATGACTGGAATGTGGAAGTCATCACTCAGTTCTACTGCACCTTATACTTCCACACTGATGGGGACAGGAAGGTTACCTGGATGACCCATGGAGAGCAGTACTCCACCACCTATTGGGAGTTTGCTCAGTTGCTTGACTTGGAGGAACAAATGGATAATGAGATCATCATTTCAAATCTGAAGCCAGTTGATCGGGACACCTTGGAGTATATGTACCCAAGTCATGCACAGTATGAGACCGGGCACATCAGAAACATCAAGCCCTTCTATAGTGTGCTCAACTGGGTCCTCGGAAAGACCATTGCCCCCAAGGATGGAGATGCGGGGATAATACAAGGCAACTTGAGGCACTTGATGGTGCTAATCGATGGAGATGTCTGCTTCAATGTGGTGGAATACATCTTTGATGACATCTTCAACATCTCTCACACCCCCAACCGATCATGTGGATACGCTCCGTACATTATGTACATGAGCGAGAAGATCTCCGGGCTCACGTTCAAGAAAGATATCATTCACCGGAGGCTTCGACCACAACTCCCTCCTCCAGAGCCGGCTGCTCCTAGGAGGAATAATGCAGATCCTCTCGCTTCTTCCTCTCGCTTCATGCTATCTCCTCCACCAACTCCACCTTCACGCAATGCGGAAGTGGATTCTTCAAATGTTTCAAGGCTATTTTCTCCTCTTGCCGAAAGACGGAAATTCGGCAACGTCGCATGGAGCATCACAACGAGAAGTATCTCAAAGCGATGTGTGAAAAGCTGGACATTCCAATGTCCCCCGCCGAGGAGAGCGATGGTGAACTCACTTCTTTTCCGAAGTTCACTGGCGAGGAGCTCGCTCAGTTTGGAGAAGTTGGGACTTCCACCGCGGCCTTGACTGATGATGATGATGACCATCTTGACCCGGAGGCCACAGAGAGCGACAGCGGGTGCCAAGGCGGCGATGACGAGGATGACTCCGATGATGAGTAGGGCCTTTCCTCTCTTCTTTTCCTTTTTGGTGTCTTGATGCCAAAAGGGGATAGATAGCTTGGATGGGGCACTTAGATCTAGGGGGAGAGATATAGGGGGGAGATGAAGGGGGAGAGATGAAGGGGGGAGAGATAAGATAGATTATTTCGGGAGAGTATTGATCTATGAAGGACTGATGTTTTAAAACTCATTTCAAGTTGTATTGTAAGAACTAATCTATGTATTCATGTATCATGCCTAAATTTGTGATGTGTTGCCTCATTTACATGTCTATCTTGCATAATTGTTGTCTTATCACACTTTATGAACACATCACTTAGGCACCCCACTGTAACATGTATATGTATGAGAACTCTCTCAATCTCTCTTACTCATGATGCATACATTGAGGGGGAGTCACTCATACAAATACAGGTTATGAAAACAATTTATTATCTTTGTTGTTGAAGTCTTAATGTGTTGTCATCAATCACCAAAAAGGGGAAGATTGAAAGTGCATCTAGGCATCACCGTGGGTTTTGGATGATTGATGACGACAATTAAGAGACTAATGAGCTAAAGTGATCTTAAGCACAGATACAAAGATTGAAATGAGATGAAAACCCTCAAAAAGAAAAAGGAGAAAACGGGTGTCAAAGACTCAAGCATAGAAATTAGGGTTTCTATAGTGTTGAGTTTTTATGAGGTATCATGTGAGAGGGTGGATGTATCATGTGCATTGAGATCATACCAAGGGGTTCAGAGTGGCGGTTTAGAGAAAAACCTAAATGAGAAGCCTAAAATGAGAAAAACCCTAGGAGGTCGGACTAGTCCAGCCATGGCAGACAAGTCCGTTGAGAGACGAACCAAACGTCTCTGGAGTGAATCTAAGTGATTTTGGAGCTAAGTTCGATAAGTCCGGACTTGTCCGTTTTTGGACGGACTAAAGCTCTCTGGAGTAGTTCGGACTTGTCCGTTTGGGTACGGACTTGTCCGTTTGAGACTTAGGGTGATAGATCGAGAGAAACCCTAGGGGGCCGGACTAGTCCGAGCCAATCCAGAAGAGTCCGTGTTGGAACGGACCAAGTGGTTATGTTCTACTTCGGACTAGTCCGTTGTTGACCGAACTAGTCCATTGTCTAGTGAGCGTTTGAATTTGGAAATTTGGCGGGTAGCGTGACAATCGTTGCTCAGTGTGGCAGTTGTCGGGAACTGACTAGAGGTCAGTGGTCCCATAGGGCCAGACTAGTCCGGGCCCAGAGGCCGGACTAGTCCGCCCCTTTGCTGATGTAAGCAAAAGGGGCTCGGGACCCCTATAAAAAGGGGACCCCCGATCTCATTTGAATAAGTCTTGAATCCTAGCGCTGCCACAAGCATCCTAGAGCCTTCCAAAGCCTTCTACTCGTCCTACTAACCCTCTAAGAGCAAATCTTGAAGAGATTAGGGTTCGGGGAGGAGAGTAAAGGAAGATCATTGAGCTTTGGCTCTCGGTTTGATCTCTTGCACATTGTGTTGTGTTGTGTGGCTTGTGTGAGTTGAGCTTTGTGTGCTCCTCGTTGTATTGATTTGTGGGAGCCTCAAGTTGTGAGCAACCCCATCAAACTTGGTGATTACCCATTGATATAGTGGAAACCAAGTCGGCCATCGTGGTGGCTTGGTGAGAGAAGGGTCAAGTGAGACCTGGTCCTTGTGTGGACTTCTCAACTTGGAGGTAGGCTTCTTTGTGGAGCTGAACCACGGGATAAATCTCGTTTCACTTGTCTTTCGCTTTTCTTGATCACTAGTATTGCTATTAGGGTCCACTTTGCTCTTATTGCCCTACACTTTGATCATTATTGTAAACTTGCAATCTAAGTGTTTAAACTTCAAAATTTGAGCTTTACAAGTTTACTATACATTGCTTATATCTTTGGTGAACTTTGATTCCGCAAATAACTTGTAGAAATCAAGTTTTAGGGTTTCCACCCTATGTTGAGCGGACTAGTCCGGCTTTGTGCAGACTAGTCCGGCCATAGGAATTTAATCTTGTTTGATTAAGTGATTTCAGGTATTATTGCCTATCATTCCCCCCCCTCTAGGCGACTTTCAATTCCTCATCTTCAAAACCGGGGGGTTGCTCCACATACACCTCTTCCTTGATTGGACCATTGAGGAATGCACTCTTGACGTCCATTTGATATAGTTTAAAATCATGGTGAGTAGCAAAGGCAAGTAATATACGGATTGATTCTAGCCTAGCTACGAGTGCAAATGTTTCTTCGAAATCCAAACCTTCGACTTGTGAATACCCCTTGACCACAAGTCGTGCCTTGTTTCTTGTAACCACCCCGTGCTCATCTTGTTTGTTGCGGAACACCCACTTAGTGCCTACAACGTTCACATTAGGCCTCTTCACGAGCTCCCATACTTGATTTCTTTCGATGTTGTTGAGCTCTTCTTGCATGGCCATCACCCAATCCAGATCTCGTAGTGCTTCTTCAACCTTATGAGGCTCTATAGAAGAGACAAAATAGTAATATTCACAAAAATTTGCAACACGAGATCGAGTAGTTACCCCCTTGGAGATGTCTCCAAGTATATTGTCAATGGGATGGTCTCGTTGAACGCTTTGGTGCACCCTTGGGTGAGGCGCTTGAGGTCTTGAATCTTCATTTTCATCTTCATTGTCTCCCCCTTGATTGATGCCTCCATTTTCATCTTCTTGGAGCGCATCTTGGGGAACTTGAGTATGATCATTTAAGGAAGAACTTGCTTGAGGGATAGGATGATCACTTGAGTCTTGAGATTGTTCTTGAAGTGCCACCCTTCCTATCACCACTTGCTAAGCTTCTTCTTGATTTAGCACATGACGATCAACTTGCTCAACTTGGGAGCCATTAGTCTCATCAAACACTACGTCACGTGCTACTTCAACAATTCCGGAGGATTTATTGAAGACATGATAGGCGTAAGTGTTTGAGTCATAACCAAGTAAGAAACCTTCATCGGACTTGGAAGCGAACTTCGAAGTCCTAGGCTTCTTGTTGAGAATGTAGCACTTGCTCCCAAAAACACGAAAATAAGAAATGTTGGTCTTGTTACCGGTTAGGAGCTCATAAGACATCTTATTAAGTATGCAGTGAAGATATAACCGGTTTATGACATGACAAGCGGTATTAACTGCTTCTGCCCAAAACCGGTTCAACGTCTTGTACTCATCAAGCATGGTTCTTGACATCTCAATTAGAATTCTATTCTTCCTCTTGGCCACCCCATTTTGTTGAGGGGAGTAGGGGACCGAGAAATCATGCTTGATGCCTTTTTCATCCAAAAATTCTTCAACTTGAGTATTCTTGAATTTGGTGCCGTTGTCACTTCTTATTGTCTTGATAAGGAGAACTCATTTTGAGCTCTCTTCAAGTATTTCTTGAGGACACCTTGAGTCTCACTCTTATCATGCAAAAAGAATACCCAAGTAAAACGTGAAAAATCATCAACAATAACAAGACCATATTTGTTACTGCCAATACTTATGTAGGCGATTGGACCGAAGAGATCCATGTGTAGAAGCTCCAATGGTCTTGTTGTTGTCATAATGTTCTAGGATGGATGTGGTGCCCCAACTTGCTCTCCGACTTGGCATGCGCTACATGGCATATTCTTTTCAAACACAACATTCTTTAAACCACGGATGTGCTCGCCTTTAAGGATTTTTTGTAAGTTTCTCATCCCAACATGGGCTAGCCTTTTATGTCAAAGTCATCCCATGTTAGTTTTTGCAATTAAGCATGTATCAAGTTGGGCTTTACCCGCGGAGAAATCCACAAGATAGAGCTTTCCCTTGAGTACATCCTTAAAGGCAATTGAGTCATTTCTTCTCCTTGTGACAGTCACACCCTCATTAGTGAATAAACAGTTATAACATTTGCCATATAGTTGTGATATGGACAAGAGGTTATAATCAAGTGAATCAACATATAAAACATTTGAAAGAGCGTGATTAGGGATATAGCAATTTTACCGGTGCCAAGGATTTTTTTCTTGGCTATTGTCCCCAAAATAGATTCCTTCACTTGAGTCTTCATTTAGCTCATACTCCACAAACATCTTCCTCTCTCCAGTCGTATGATTAGCACCCGCTATCAAGAACCCATTTGGTTCCACTGGAGATGTATGCCTATAAGAAAGATTTAAGTCTCGGCTTTAGGTACCCAAGCGGTGTTGGGTCCTTTAATGTTAGTCAAGAGGTAGTTGGGCACCCACACACAATGTTTAGGACTCTTGCGGTGTGGCCCAACATACCTAGCATAGGCCTTTCCAAACTTGTTCCTCAATAAAATATATGATGCATCAAAATCATGGAACAAGAGATGAGGTTCTTTCTTAGACATTTTGGGAGATGTAGCAATGTTCTTTCCTTTATTGTCGTATGAGCCTCCCTTGACAAAAACAATCAAGTATTTGCCATTCTTGGGAGTTTTGGCGTTTTACCTCATCTCCTTAGAATAACCAAGAACATCCTTGACAAGGGGATGTCTTGTGTTGGTGTATGCACTACGTGCATATGTCATCTCCTTGTCAAAGATGTCACCTTTTGGTGCTTGATTGCTTTGTGCCAACTTAATCTCATATTTAAGTTTCATGATTAAGTCTGAGCATTTCAAGGTTGAGGCGCTACGGATTTAACATTTGTAGAAGGTGAGCTTGTTGAGGAAGAAGGGGCATTGACCTTGAGAGACTTCACTTGTGTTTCAAGGATCTTGTTATCTTGTATCAAACTAACAAGTTCATCTTTGAGCACAATTGTAGTGTTCTCAAGGTTTGAGCAAGTTTCCTTGGTCAAAGGTGAGTTCACGCTCAAGTGTTTTGCTTCTTTCTCTTTCAAGGTCCAAGAGCTCCTCAACCTCTTGACATCTCTCCTTTTGTTGGATGAGCATGTCCTCTTGGCGGTTGATGAGCTCTTCCTTCTCAAATATCTCCTCCGTCAACAATCTCAATCTTTTCAAGGTACTTTTACTCATATCCTTAAGCATATGTTCATTTTCACTACTACTATCAAAATCATCATACGACAAAATTGAAGAGGAGGATTTGGATTTAACCTTCTTTCTTCCCTCCTTGGCCATGAGGCAAGTTGGCCTTGATTTCTCCAAGTTGGGGAAGAGCTTGTTCTCCACGGTTGTCTTCTTCATAGCAATGGTTGATATCTTTTCCTCTTCATCAGAGGAGGATTCCCCATTTGAATCTCACTCCTTTCCAAGGTGGGCATGTCCGAATTGCCCTCCTTCTTCTTGAAGTACTTCTTCTCATTGTACTTGCCCTCCTCCTTCTTCTTCTTGTTTTCTTCATGTGGGCAATACACAATGAAGTGGCCATACTCCCCACAATTGTAGCAAGCCCTCTTTGATCTTGTTTTGGGCTTGTCTTTGCTCTTGCTTTCATGATGGTAGCTCCCCCTCCTTCTTCTAAACATCCTCTTGAAGTTGTTGATGAAGAGTGCCTCTTTCTCATCGGTGTCGGGGCTCTCTTCATCACTCTCTTCCTTTTCTTGTGATCTTGAGGATGTTGTCTTGAATGTGACATCTCTTTTCTTAGAGGAGGAGAGCTTTTGTAGATCATTGTAGAACATAGTTTCTTGCTCCATCATCTCATGGTTGATAATTCACCCGAGCACTTCTTCGGGAGTCATCTTGTAAAAACCCGGACTCTCACGAATTAGTGAGCAAAGAGTGATGTTTCGAGGCATGAATGCTCGAATCATCCTCTTTACCACCTCATGATTGGTCCACCGGGTGCTTCCATAAGACCGACTCTTGTTGACGAGAGTCTTGAGGCGGTCGTACATGTCTTGGGGGGACTCACCATCCATGATAGTGAACCTTCCAAGCTCTCCTTCGATCATCTTGATCTTCGCCTCCCTAATGACACGGTTTCCCTCATGTGCCGTATTGAGGGTGTCCCATATCTCCTTGGAAACCTCCAACCCTTCAATGCACTTGAACTCCTCTCGAGTCAATGAGGATGTAATCACTCCAACGGCTTGAGCATTGCGGTGAAGGAGGACGACTTGCTCCGGTGTGATGTCTTCCTCATTCTTGGGAAGATGTACACCTGTCATAACAATTTGCCACAAACTAGGATTTAAGGAAATGAGATGCATCTTCATATTATGCTTCCACATAGAGTAATAATTTCCATCAAACTAAGGAGGTTTGCCAATGGGAATAGATAAATAGTGATTGCTTGCGGTAAGTTGCTCATAATTGTAAGGATACCGGGAGTAGTATTGTGAACTACTCCCATTGTTGATGTTGATCGGAGCAATTGGCTTGATCTCCTTCTTGGGCACATTGAGCTTCTCACGAAGTCGTTCCTTGAGCATCCGAACTTCTTCTTCGTCATTTGAATCATCTTGAAGAACATTGATGTTCTTCGTCTTGGTATCGTCAACAATCATCGGAATCTCGTTGTCATCCCTTCTGGCCATTACTTCTCCGAGTTGTTAGACTCTGGGTGGAGAAGCCTGGCTCTGATACCAATTGAAAGTCGCCTAGAGGGGGGATGAATATGCAATAAGACCTGAAATGACTTAATCAAACAAGATTAAACTCATGAGCCCGGACTTGTCTGGACAGGGCCGGACTAGTCCGCTCAGCACAGGGTGAAAACCTAAGAACTTGGTTTCTACAAGTTATTTGTGAAATTTAAGTTCACTGAAGAGATAAGCAATGTGTGGTAACCTAGTACAACTTAGATTGTGAAGTTAAAGCACTTAAGTTACAAGATTTCAACAAAGATTAAAGTGAAGAGCAATATGAACAATAGGAACCCTAACAACAATGCTAGTGATTATGAAATGTAGAATTACAAGTGAGACGAGATTTTATCGTGTGGTTCAGCTCCACGAAGAAGCCTACATCCACGTTGAGAAGTACACACAAGGACCGGGTCTCACTTGACCCTTCTCTCACCAAGCCACCACAATGGTTGTCTTGGTTTCCACTATATCAATGGGTAATCACAAAGTTTGATTAGGGCTACTCACAAGTTGAGGCTCCCACAAATCAATACAATGAGGAGCACACGAAGCTCAACTCACACAAGCCACAAACCACAACACAATGTGCAAAGAGATCAAACCGAGAGCCTAAGCGCGATGATATTCCTTCTCTTTCCTCTCCAAACCCTAATCTCTTCAAGATTTGGTCTTAGAGGGCTAGTAGGACTAGTGGAAGGCTTTGGAAGGCTCTAGGTCACTTGTGGTGATGCAAGGGTTCAAGTCCTTTCAAATAGGGGTCGGGGGTCCCCTTTTTATAGGGGTCCCGACAACTAACTGTTGCCACCAGGGAAAACTCGGACTAGTCCGACCCTGTGCCACGAACTAGTCCGGCCTTCCGGGACCATCGACAATTTCATGTCATCGATTGACAAAACAGATGACATGTGCGCTAACGTTTGAATTTCAAATGGCCGCTGACAATACAGACTAGTCCGGTTCACTACGGACTAGTCCGAAGTAGGACAGAGAGCTTTGGTTCATCCCAAAACGGACACAACTGGGTAGGCCCGGACTAGTACGGCCACAGGGGGCGGACTAGTCTGGCCCTCTAGGGTTTGCTCAGTTTCTCTCACACTAAGTCTCAAACGGACTAGTCTGCACCACCACACACAAGTCTGAACTTTTCGAGAGAGCTTTGGTCCGTTCCAAAACGGACAAGTCTGGTCTTTAGGGACTTAGCTCCAACTTTACTAAGGGATGAACGGACTAGTCTGTACCCATACAAACAACTCCAAACTCATCCAGAGACGTTTAGTCCGCCCCAAAGCGGACTTCTCTCACAGGCCGGACTAGTCTGGCCTCCTAGGGTTTTTCCTCATTTTGGCTTCTCACTTAGGTTTTTCTCTCAACCACCACTTTAAGCCCTCTAGAATGATCTCAATGCACATGATACATTCACCCTCACACATGATACGGCTCACTTAAGCTCAATACCATAGAAACCCTAATTTCTATGCTTGAGTCTTTGATGCCCGTTTTATCCTTTTCCTTTTTGAGGGATTTCATCTCATTTCATCCATCACACCCGTGCTTAAGATCAACTCAGCTCATTAGTCTCTTAATTGTCGTCATCAATCATCCAAAACCCACGGGGATGCCTAGATGCACTTTCAGCCTCTTCTGTGGTGCTGTTGTACTGGAATTTATCTGCTGTCCTATTCGAGTACTGGCTGGAGGAGTCCCACATTTTGTGTATTAGCGATTTAATGTAGCTGCTGAACTGGTCAGATCCTCCTTGATAATATCAAACAACGTTCATAAGCTCTAGCTAAAGCCATTGCATCTTCCAGAGTTTGAGGGTCTTGTAATTCCACATCAGTCTTTAAAGGATTACGTAGACCAGAAGTGAAAATACGTGTTTGATACTTCTCCGTAATGTCATCACAGTGGGCTAGCAGGTTCAAAAACTTGTTTGATAATTTGCCACGATGTAGCTGGATTACTTCCCCAACGGATTGCAATGGGTTGGAGGCCCAATTAAAGCATCTAGGCCCCCATAAGGTATGATTTCAGTGATTAATGACAACCATTGGATATCACTAATAAGTTTGTGGATGCAAGGTCTCTCATATAATTCATCACACTTAAAAGAAAAACATATATGTCAAATTATTCCATCAAAATTGACAGCACTCGAGACTTGGTCATCATCAGAAGAACATTTCAAACCAATGTCTAAGAGGTCACTCGAACAAATTCCAAAAGAATCACTTAAAACAACTCGAAGCGGATAAAATCAACTCACCGGATCATCTGCATGTATCCAGAAAACACTACATCGGTCGAGTTGGCTCTGAGCAGAAGAAGACCTCAGTCTTGGGTCTACACCAGATCATCCGATGATGAAGCAAGTGTTACATCGTTCGATCATTCCAGTAAGCAATTTCCCTGGACCAAGTGTAACACCGGACCATCCGATGTACAATTATAACACATCGGTCAATTATTCCAGTAAGCATTATTTCTGGACCATTCTAGATCAAGTGTCACTGGATTATCCGATGTACATGTGTATACAAAATTGGTCGATCAACGGGTCATATCTGACACAGTGACCTCAGCTAATTTGTATTCGACTGATAACAACTGAAGGGAGAACATCGGATCATCCGGTGTTTGCAGAACAGTGATGTCAGCCTACTTTTCCAACAGCTATCTCGTGGAAGCTGGCTATTTATACCCCTTAACCAGTCATTTCGATAAGTCTTGATGCCTAGAGCTACTCTACCATTACCAAGCATTCAAGACGTTGAGCAATCACTTCCACATCATTTACACCACTTGTACACCAAGAGATAGGCTAGAACTTGCTAGAGATGATGCTTGGGTGCTTCCATTCTTGGTGATTGGAGTCTCTAGTCTAGTGAGAGTTGTAAGAGAGTGTCTCTTGATGATTGCATTCACTGTGTAACCGTCGGTGATTGGAGAGATCCTTCTGGAGCTTGCCAAGTCGGTTGTGGAAGCCCGGAAGATCAAAATTGTACAAGGCTTGAGCTCCACCTTGCCGGAGATGGTGAACAGAGACTCTTAGTGAAGATCCCTGATCGTGGAGACTTGGGAGTGGCTACACCCTTTGGTGGGTGCCACAACGTGGATGTAGGAAGGTCTTGATGATCTTGGCGAACCACGGGATAAATCACCGTGTCCTCGTGTCTCCTCGGGAGTTTGCACACTCTTCCTTTCCCGTTACACTTATGCATTTCATATACCGCAAACTTATTATTCACTTGAATGCATAGGTTGTGTGCATAGGGAATTGGGCTTTTAGTAGTTAAGTTTTTATTGCTTTAATTTTTTAAAAGAAGCCCAATTCACCCTCCCCCTCTTGGGCATTCGATCCTTACAATTGATATCAGAGCGAGGTTTCTCATTGGATCATTCTAGCTTCACTGCTAGAGAGCTAAAATGGCCAAGATTGGGGGTTCGGTTCCCATCTTCGAGGGCAAGAACTTTTCCTATTGGAAAGCACATATGCGTGCTTATCTAGAGGCTATTGCTCCTGAGGTATGGGAAGCGACCCATGCGGGGTTTGGTGAGCATAACTATATAGGTGATCAAATCAAGTGGGATGCAAAAGTTAGAAATGCTATTTACGAATGCATTAGTCAAGATGTGTTTGCTAGGATTGCTAGCCGACTTGTGAAATTTGGGCTTGCTTGATTGAAATTCATGAAGGTTCTTCTCGTGTTAAAGAACTAAAGTATCATATGCTTAAAGCCAAATATGATGAGTTCAAAATGCTACCTCATGAAAATGTCAATGAAATGTTTTCTCACTTGAATGTTCTCATTGAGGAAATTAATGCTCTTGATATTGCTTCTCTTGGCAAGGGACTCATCAACCGCAAGATTCTTATGCTCCTTCCTAAGCTAAAGTACAACATCATCAACTCCATGCTTCAAAAGGAATCTCTTAATCACATTGAAGTTTCTAAACTTATTGGAGAGATTCACGCTCATGAGATGAGTGTGCTTGGGATGATGGAGGAATCATGTTCAAAAACAATTGCTCTAAAAGCTTCCACCAAGAGAACAAATCTCAAGAAAAAGAAAGTGGTCGAGCCTAGCTCAAGTGAAGAAGAGCAAGCATCAAGTGAAGATGACTATGATGAGCTTGCATTGATGATGAGAAAATTCTCTCGCTTGAACTCCAAGATTGCCAAGAAGGGATACATCTTTGATCCCAAAAAGAAAGCATTTCTACCAAGGAAAGATGACAACAAGACTTGCTATAATTGTGGTGATCAAGGCCACATCTCCTATGATTGTCCAAACCCAGACAAAAGAAGAGAGAACCACAAGGGCAAGCATCGCAAGCTTGAGGATTGTGAGGATGATGAAGAAGAGGTCAAGACCAAGCCAAGATTCTTTGGAAAGAAGAAGTATGACAAAGGAAAAAAGGCAAAACTCTTTCCAAAGAAGAGAAAAGGTCCACAAAAGGTGTTCATGTGTGAGGCCAATGAATGGATCTCCGACGATGAATCTAGTGATGAAGAGAGTGAAGTTGAAGAAGAGAGATTGGCCGGCCTTGCCATTGCCAACAACGATGATTCATCTCTTCGTCCACCTCCCATGTGCCTCATGGCAAAAGGTAACACCAAGATATGTGATGACTCTAGCGATGATGAGCTTTCCCCCGATGACTTAGCTTCAATGATAAATGAATACCACACTATCATTAAAAGGGAAAAGAGTAAGGTCAAGGCTCTTGAACAAGCTCGTGCTAAGCTTGAGAGTGCTAACCTCGATTTGCTTGACAAGTATGAAAGCATACTTAAGGAGCATGACACGCTCAAATCTCATGTCAAGCAAGTTGAGGAGGATAAGGCTCAAATCAAGCAAGATCATCATGAGCTTGATGTAGCACACAAAGCACTCTTGGGAAAGCACAATGAGTTAATCCAAGAGCATCAAGTACTTAACCTTGCTTATGAAGTCCTTGATCAAGAATTGAAAACTATAAAGAAAGAAACCCTTAATGATAAGGTATCTATTGTTTCTCATGCCACTAATGTCTTGCATAAGTCTTTGCCTTTGAAAGAGAATGCTAGGGAGAAGGATTTGATGGATGAAATTGAAAGTCTCCGCACTAGTGTGGCAAGACTATTTAAGGGAGAAGTCAAGCACAAAGAAATCCTCTTCCAACAAGCAAAGGCCTTCAACAAGAGAGGACTTGGATCCTTCCCGTTGCCTAACAAAGGAAAGGTGCCCTCACTAGAGCTTAAAACGAGCTTCATCAAGGAAGTTGGTTCTTATTACCAACATTGCGAGGTCACCGGTCACCATACAAGGGAGTGTCCTCTTCCTAACCGGCCTTCTCCAAAATTGCCTACTAACTACAAATCCACCTTTGATGATCATTATTATCTCTTGAGTAAAGTAGATGGCAAGGTGAAGGCAAGGTTCATTGGCAAGGACATGAAGGGCATGAAGGGGAAGCTTATCAAACAACTTTGGGTCCCAAAAACACTTCTATCACACATACAAGGACCTAAGTTAGCTTGGGTGCCTAAAATCAAAAATTGAATTCATGTGTGTAGGTGAACTACAAAGCCGGAGGAAAGCATTGGGTACTCGATAGCGGGTGCACTCAACACATGACCGGCAACGATGGTCTTGTTCACCTCCATAGAGAACCCCGGCAATCATGAACAAGTCACCTTTGGTGACAACTCTAAGGGGAAGGTAATTGGGTTGGGTAAGATTGCAATTTCACATGATTTATCTATTTCAAATGTGTTGTATATTAAGTCACTTAGTTTCAATTTTCTTTCTATTGCACAATTATGTGATCTTGGACTAACATGCACCTTTAGCGAGAATGATGTTGTTGTGACCAGTGAAACAAGTAAAGAACTAATCTTCAAAGGGTTTCGACATGGACACCTCTACCTAGTAGACTTCTCCGACAAGGATGCTAGCTTGACCACTTGTCTTTTCACCAAGACGAGTTTGGGTTGGCTATGCCATCGACGCATCGCTCACATTGGAATGAGCAAGCTCAAGAAGTCATTCAAGCTCGGGATGGTGACCGGCGTGAAGGATGTCACATTTGAGAAGAACAAGCTCTGTAGCGCTTGTCAAGCTGGGAAACAAGTTGCTTCACACCACCCGATGAAGACAATGGTGTCAACCTCCAAGCCACTTGAGTTTCTCCACATGGATCTCTTCGGACCGTCCACATATCAAAGTCTTGGTGGTAATCTCTATTGTCTTGTTATAGTTGATGATTACTCTCGGTATGCTTGGACTTTGTTTCTAGGTGACAAGAGTGAAACTCCGGAAGTGTTAAAGACCTTCGCTAAATGTGCTCAAAGGGAATTTCATCTTCCCATCATCAAGGTCCGGAGTGACAACGGCACCAAATTCAAGAACTACAACATTGGGGAGTGGTGTGATCATGAAGGCGTGAAACATGAATTTTCAGCCACATACACTCCTCAACAAAATGGTGTCGTTGAAAGGAAGAACAAGACTCTCATCACTCTTGCACGAGCAATGCTTGATGACTATGGCACGTCCGAGAAGTTTTGGGCCGAAGCAATCAACACGGTGTGTCATGCCGCAAATCGGGTCTATCTACATCGACTACTTCAAAAGATCCTGTACGAACTCCTCATTGGGAGAAAGCCCAACATCTCCTATTTCCGAGTCTTCGGGTGCAAGTGCTACATCTACCGCAAGAAAAGGCTCGGTAAGTTTGAAAGAAGATGTGATGTTGGTATCTTTCTTGGTTATGCATCAAACTCAAAAGCATATCGAGGATTCAACCAAACCCCCGGTTTAGTTGAGGAAAGTGGTGATGTTGAGTTTGATGAAACTAATGGCTCCCAAGAGGACAGTTTTGGTCATGATGAAATAGATGATGAGCCTCTACGAGAAGCTATAAAGAACATGACCATTGGAGACATCAAGCCTAAAGTTTAGGAGAGCCATGATCTAGGGGGAGCTTCAAGTTCCAACATCAACACATCTATGGCACCTCAAGTAGACGAAGAAGAAAAAGATGATCAATTGCCGACACAAGATTCACAAGCCACACAACATCAAGGAGAAGAACAAGTCCATGATCATGTCCAACCACAAGAAGAGCAACACGCATCACCACCGCCAAGTGCTTCACAACCACTTATGAGGCATGGACGCATCTCCAAGGCGCATCCGATTGATCAAATTATCGGTAGTCCATCAGGGGGAGTAAGTACACGTTCTCGCCATTTCGCTACGTTTTGTGAGCACTACTCGTTTGTTTCATGTGTAGAACCCACTCACATTGAGGAAGCACTCCAAGATCCAAATTGGGTAATGGCCATGCAAGAAGAACTTAACAACTTCATCCACAATGAAGTTTGGGTGTTGGAGGAGCGACCCAAGGACAAGAACGCCATCGGGACAAAGTGGGTGTACTGCAACAAACAAGACGAGAACAATGTTGTGATCCGCAACAAGGCAAGACTTGTGGCCAAGGGTTTCTCACAAGTTGAAGGACTAGACTTTGGAGAAACATTTGCTCCGGTCGCTCGACTAGAAGCCATCTGTATGCTTCTTGCTTTTGCATCACATCATAATATAAAGCTTTATCAAATGGATGTGAAAAATGCCTTTCTTAATGGTTACATTAATGAGCTTGTTTATGTTGAACAACCTCCCGGGTTCGAAGATTCGAGGAATCCTAATCATGTGTATAGGTTGTACAAGGCGCTCTACGGGCTCAAGCAAGCACCTAGAGCGTGGTATGAACGTCTACGGGATTTCTTGATCATGCAAGGATTCAAGATCGGGAGGGTGGACACTACACTCTTCACCAAAGACATCGATGGAGAACTATTTGTTTGTTAAATTTATGTCGATGATATTATTTTTGGTTCAACTAACGAAGCTCTTAGCCATGAGTTTGTCAAAATGATGTCTAGGGAATTCGAGATGTCGATGATTGGAGAGCTCAACTTCTTCCTTGGATTTCAAATCAAGCAACTTCGAGAGGGGACCTTCATCTATCAAGAAAAATATACCAAGGACCCCTTGAAGAAATTTGAGATGGGAGATTGTAGCTCCAGAAGTACTCCAATGGCAACAAATTGTCATCTCGGCGTGGATAAGGACGGTAAACCTGTTGACCAATCTAATTACCGTTCCATGATTGGTTCATTAATTTATCTTACCGCATCTAGGCCCGATATCATGTTTAGTGTATGCTTGTGTGCTCGCTTTCAAGCAGCACCTAAAGAATCGCATCGGAAGGCGGTCTTTAAGATACTTCGGTATCTCAAGCATACCCCAAGTGTAGGCCTGTGATACCCCAAAGGTGCTAAATTCCATCTCTTGGGTTACTCGGATTCGGACTTTGCCGGATGCCGTGTGGATCGCAAGAGTACATCTGGAGGGTGCCACTTGCTTGGGCGTTCCCTAGTATCTTAGTCTAGCAAGAAGCAAAACTATGTTGCCTTGTCCACTGCGGAAGCGGAGTACATAGCGGCTGGTGCATGTTGTGCCCAAATCCTTTATATGAAGCAAACCCTTTTGGACTTTGGTGTTAAACTTGGTTGTGTGCCTCTCCTTTGTGACAATGAAAGTGCGGTTAAGATCGCTAAAAACCCCGTTCAACACTCCCGCACTAAGCACATTGATATTCGCCATCATTTCTTGCGGGACCATGAAGCTAAGGGAGACATCTCCTTGCAAGGTGTTAGGTCCGAAGAACAATTGGCGGATATCTTCACTGTAACACCCTAAATTTTCGCATCATGCATTGCATATATGGTCATGCATTAAACACTAGTAGAATAAAAGAAAATAAATAAAACATATGCGTATACAAATACGTGTGGCAAAAGAAGGAAAGAAAACAATAATTATAGGCCAAAACTTGTAATAGGGAATAAGAATAAAAAAAAGAGAATAATATAAATATATATAAATAATATATATATAACAAAAAAAAAGTATAATAGAAAAAAAAATATATAACATTAATAATATATATTATAAGAATAATAGATAAAAAAATAATAATAAATAAAATATAAGTAATAAAATATATTATAATATATATATATAAAAGAAAAAAAAAAAGAAAAAAAAAAGCAAGCAGCCGCCGGCCAGCGGCCAAGCGCCCAGCCGGCCGCGTGCCGCTCGAGCGCGCCCGCCCCAAGGCGCCCGGGCCCCGCCCCCTTACCGTGCCTCCTGCGGCTGCTCTGCAGCGCAGCGCGCTGCGCTGGCCCCGCCCCCCCCTGTCGCGCGGCGCGCACCGCCCGAGGGCGCTGGCCCCGCCGCCCTCCCGCTCCCACGCCTGCCTCGGTCTTCCCCCCCGACGCGACTCTCCCGCGCGTGGAATTTCCGCTCCGCGTCTCCCGCCCTCTCCCGCGCCGTAACGCCTCACAATCTTTCCCGGATACGAGTCTATCCCTTTAACAGCTTCCGTTTCTACCGGTGACGCACCCTAGTGCCGCCCCTATAAATAGGACCCAGGCCTAGGCCCTTTTTCCCCACGAACCAGCAGCCGCCAGCAAGGAGGAAAGGTCGCCAGACCCAGCCGCCGTTTCCAGAGAAGAAAGGCCGCCGGGAACAGAGAAAACAGAGGCGCCCAGGGAAGAAAAAAGGAGGAAAAGAAGGGGAAGAAGAGGGAGAAAAAGAGGAGGACACCACCGTTCGCCGGAGATCGTCGCCGACATCGCGCCGCCGCCGTCGTACCGCCGAAGGACTGCTGCACCGCCTATTTCGTCTTCGCGTCGCATTTATTCCACGACCGTCACGCCGTCAGATCTACGGTAGGGTTCGTTCCCGATGCGAATTTTTGCGACCGTATTAAATCTAGTAGGCGTAAATTAAATTTAGTTGCACCATGATTTTATTTTCAGCAGCATTAATCCACCCTAAAATCCCCATAAACACATATGAACACTATGAACTAGACGCATCCAAATAATAAACGACCGTATTAAATTAATTATTAAATTGTGCGTGCATGCATGTCATTGCATGTTGATTATTTTGTGTGCATTATGTTGAATTGTATATGTTTTCTTGTATGTATGATCACGCGTAGAGGAACGTGCTCAAGAGGTTGCATACGAGGATTTCCAAAACCAAGACTTCGAAGCGCTTGAGCAACCCCATCCGCCGGAGCAAGGCAAGTGTCCTTGAAGCATATTGATCCTATTTTAAATTAAATGTTTTGTTTGCAAACTTGCATGCTGTGTCAATTTGACGGGAATCCTATGGTAGGAAGTTTACTAGTTTTGTTTGACCACCCTTGTCACCTGGAATTATGGTAGAGAGTCGGGAAGGATTTTTACCTTATCGCTTCGCTTAATTAATTGGGATGGTAAACAACACTACACATTTAATTATGCATCAATGATATTCTGGTTAATGTGAACTGGTCAATACGATGGGTGATCTAAGCAAGCATGGTTATGTGGATGGGTTGGTCGTTATGGTGGTTTGCTTGCTTTAGATCTAAGGACCGGTTCATGCGAGAATATGCCAGGTCAACAGTGCCACCACAAGGCCAAGTATGGGTGCGGCGTAGCTGAATAATTAGGAGCGCTGCTAGTATTGTATGGACCATTGGAAGGCGCGAGGAATGGGAGTCGAGGAGGACTGCCCTGGGATCCGCATGGCACACGAGGGGACCCGTGGGTGGGAGAATAGAGATTCAAGCCTGCCGGTGAAACCTTAGTGGGCCCGTACATACTAGTAGTCCCTTTGAAAGGCTATTTTGTGATCTCTTGGCCACACACCTACGGAAGTGTGAGATGGCACAATGGAGGTTTCTTAGTCATCGAAAGGTGACAAAATCACAAACATGTGGGTAAAGTGGTACAACCTCTGCAGAGTGTTAAAAATTATCATGATAGCCGTGCTCCCGGTTATGAGCGCCTGGATGACCTACATGATTAGAGTTGGAAATTGGGATTTGGGATGGTTGTGTGTGGTTTATGGTTATGGGTTGGTAATGGTTATGACATTGATTATGGATTATGGTCATGGTTATGAAATTGAGTTATGGTAATTGGACATGGATAATGGTAATGTTGGTAATAATTGGATGTTGTTTATACCTTGTTAATATGATGGGATTTATTTCACATAGACATAGTATAATGCTTTCCAAATGTTTTACTGTACTTTTCAGCACTTAGCCATTATTATTGTCGTCATTTGAATTAGCCACATGTCATACTTTCCACACTTGCTGAGTACGACATGTACTCACCCTTGCAATCCCCCCCCCCAACAGCTACTGGAGACAATTGGGAGTACCCTGAGGATCACGTGGAGTACTAGGTTGCGTACCGCCGTCAATTGCCTGTGGATTGGAGTCGTGCTGTTTAGTTTATTTTCCGCTGCAATTATTTAGAGTTTTATTATTCGTGAACTATTGGATTATTGTAATAAAGTACTTATTTATTAGTTAAGACGTGGTTAAATTCTGTTTATCATTTGTGAATCATTCGTGTATGTGTGTTGAACATCCTGGGCACACATATGCGTTACGCTTGGTTCATATTCGGAACCGGGTGTCACAAATTGGTATCAGAGCCAGGTTGACCGTAGGACGCAAGCCTAGGTAGAATGGACACTCTAGAGCACTTAGGAACACTCTTCTAATATGCTATTTTCGAAAATTTTTGCTGCTGTTTTGTTTCCTTTATTTTCGGCCGCAAAAAGTATTGATCGCTGCTGCGTTTTTGATAAAAATTTTCAGAAGTGAGCAATATTAAGTGCTGCTGTTTTGCTGTATAAATTTTTGCGAAAACGGTGTGTTTTGCTGCTATTATGTGTGGGTAAAAGTATTGTGTTGGTTGCTGTAATTTTTCCCTTTATTTTTCGTTCTTTTGGAACCGCTGCACCGCTCTTTGTCCGCCGTTTAGCTGCTGAAATTTTTAGATTTGTTTTTCATTATTTTTCTAATGTATTCTTGTTTCTTGTAGATGGCCCGCACCAAGACAACCCCCCGTAAGTCGACCGGTGGACTCGTGCCCCCGCGTAGGTTGGCTAGTCGCTCCCCGGCCGTCGACCCCCGCCACCCGGTGGTGATCCGTTCTGACGGCAGAGCCGCAGGACAGTTGCGACACCGTCTCCGTGCCCTACTCCGTGAGGCTGGCTACCGTCACCACAGCCTCTCGATCTCCTACCACACCACTGGAGTGCAGCGCCCCGGCAGGAAGGAGTGGAGCTGCAAAATTTATATCTACTACGGTGACGAGTTGGTGAAGACCCACAGCAGCCCTGCTTGGAGGAGCTCCCGCCGATCTGCAGAGCAGGATGCTAGCTGGGAAGCAGCCACTTTCTGGAGCCACGCCCGCCGTTTCCGTCTAGAGGACACGGTTCACGCCTTCGTCCCGCAGCGTCCCAGTGGCACTGCGCGCTTCGTCTCCAGACACGTGGAGAGACCCCTGGACCTCCCGCAGTCTCGTCAGACTGCCGGCGACGTGACCCAGCTGAGTGCCCGACTTCAGAGGGCGCAGCAGGAGATCCAGGATGGACACGACCTCGCCCAGCGCCACGAGGCGATAATCAGGAGGTATCGTCGGATCACCGACGAGGACCCGGACGACTACGCGTCCGACACCCCGATGTGGACCCCGGACTCTCCAGACCGTCGCAACGGTCAGCGTGAGTCATCCTCTGAGGAGTCCTCTGACGAGGAACCTTCCAGTGTGGCGTCTACCGCACCACCGCCGCCTGCTGCCTCACCACCCCAGGACCCACAGGACCCCGAGGACCCCGACGACGACGACGACGACGAGGACCCGGATGAGTTCCCGCTCGACGACGACTAGTCCTCGACCTATGCCACGACTCAAGGATAGGCACACCCCCATTAGTAAATAAGAGCGATGTAGATATGCTTGTGTGTCCTTGAGTTGTATTACTTCTTTTAGGATCTTTGTAAATTCTGTTTGGTGCTTGTTTGAGTGCTTGTGTGCTTAGTAGAGAGTTGTGGGATGCTTCGGCAATTGTCCACATCCTCTTAATATAGGTCTATATTAATAAAGGATTATTTAGTGTCACATACCTTGATGCATATAGTTGGGACGTTTCCTTCCAAATTCTAAATCCTTCTATCCCCACCTTTCTTTCGCCAACAGATGGTGAGAACTCGTAACCAGAGGGATGCCAACGATGAGGAGGAGCGCAATGAAGTACCTCAGAACAACCAGGAACATGCTCATGGAGCTATCAACATTGAACAACTATTAGCTATGCAGAACCAGCTCATGCAGACCATGATACAGACCATGGGACAGCTGCAAGCTGGCAACAACAATCAGCCCCACCTGCCTCCACCACCACCCCCGCCACATCACAACCGTTTGGGAGAGTTCATGAGGACCAGACCGCCTACCTTTGCACAAGCCACAGACCCAATGGAAGCTGATGATTGGCTGAAGTCGGTTGAGAAGAAACTTGCTATTGTCCAGTGCACTGATAGGGAGAAGGTTCTCTTTGCATCACATCAACTAGTTGGAGCAGCCGCTGACTGGTGGGAAGCTCTTTGCAACGCTCATGATAATCAGGAGACAATCACTTGGGCTGGGTTTAAACAGAGTTTCCGTTCCCACTATGTACCTGAAGGAGTTATGATACTGAGGAGACAAGACTTTGAAAATCTCAGGCAAGGAAGGATGAGTGTGAGTGAGTATCTCAACAAATTCACTCAATTATCAAGATATGCTCCAGAAGACATCAAAACTGATAGTAGGAAGCAGTATCTGTTTATGAGGGGTCTCAACAATGAAATTCAAGTCCAGTTGCTCAATACTGATTATCCAAACTTCCAAAAGTTGGTTGACAAGGCTATTGTGGTTGAGAACAAGATTCGTGAGATGGAGCAGGACAACAAGAGGAAGATGTCACATCATGGACCGCAGCAAGGAAGCAATGTTCGCCCCCGCTATGCACCACCTACTGCACCACAATACAACCCCTCTGCTCCTGCATACCGCACTGCTTATCCGCCCCGCCCAAATCAGCCACCGCAGCAACGCCCTGCCATGCAAGCGCCTCGCAATCCTGTTCCACCTGCACCGCGTCCTAACATGGCGGAAAATGCTCAAAACCAGTTGCGCCCAAACTTCCCCAATGCTACGGGTGGAAAGACATGCTATGCGTGTGGAGAACTCGGACACTTTGCAAATCAATGTCCCAGGAGAAACAATGGACCTATGAACAATGCACCAAGGCCAAATCACCCGCGACCAAATGGAGGAGCACCACAAGGCAACCGTGGACAGCAGAATTTTGCTCGTGGCAATGTGAATCATATCTCTACTGAGGAAGCCCAGCAAGCTGATGACGTCGTGATTGGTATGTTTCTCGCCAACTCCAACCCCGCGACTGTTTTATTTGATTCAGGAGCATCTCATTCATTCATCTCGTCAAAGTATGTTGCCAAGTACAATTTGCCTATATCTCATATGAAGCAAACTATGCTAGTAAGTTCTCCTGGCGGAGAGATGAGGACAAATATAGTATGTCCGAAAGTAAGCATTAAAATAAGGGGGGTAGACTTTCTCGCAAACCTCATAGTCTTGGACTCCCAAGGAATAGACATAATACTTGGAATGGACTGGTTGAGCAAGTATAATGGAGTCATTCAATGCGCCGAGAGGATTGTGCAGTTGACAAGTGAACATGGTACACGCATTGAAGTTGAAGCAGCCCAACCTGCAAGAGGAAAAGCGATGCTGAATCACGTGGAAGAAGTGACATTGGAAAGCATTCCGATCGTTCGCGAGTACCCGGACGTGTTTCCAGAGGAGTTGCCAGGTATGCCACCTGATCGTGACATAGAATTCGCCATTGAGTTGATACCCGGAACTGCACCTATAGCTAAGAGGCCGTATAGGATGCCTCCTAAGGAATTAGCAGAGCTCAAGAAGCAAATTCAAGAGCAGCTAGAGAAGGGTTTTATACGCCCAAGTTCATCCCCGTGGGGAGCCCCAGTGCTCTTCGTAGATAAGAAGGATGGAACCCAGAGGATGTGTGTGGACTATAGGGCTCTCAACGAAGTGACAATTAAGAACAAGTACTCACTGCCCCGTATAGAGGATTTGTTCGACCAAATGAAGGGTGCATGTATCTTCTCCAAGATCGACTTGCGGTCAGGATACTTCCAAATGAAGATTAGACCATCAGACATACCCAAGACGGCATTTCGGACACGATATGGATCTTATGAGTACACCGTCATGTCATTTGGATTGACGAATGCGCCTGCGTACTTTATGTATCTTATGAATAAGGTCTTCATGGAATATCTGGATAAGTTCGTTGTAGTGTTCATCGACGATATTATGATCTACTCGAAGGACGAGAAGGAACATGAGGAACACTTGAGGCTTACGCTGCAGAAATTGAGGGAGCATCAATTGTATGCCAAGTTCAGTAAATGTCAATTTTGGTTACGAGAAGTTTCTTTCCTAGGCCATATTATCTCTGGAGGAGGAGTATCAGTTGACCCAGGAAAGGTGAGAGATGTGCTTAAGTGGGAACCGCCACAGAATGTCAAAGAGATTCGGAGTTTCCTTGGAATGGCTGGATATTACCGCCGATTCATAAAGGATTTCTCCAAGATAGCCAAGCCTATGACCGAATTACTCATGAAGGGAAAGACATTCCGATGGACTCAAGCTTGTCAGGATAGCTTTGAAGAGTTAAAGAAAAGATTGACAACCGCCCCAGTGTTAGTATTACCGGACGTGAGCAAGAGTTTTGATATATATTGTGATGCATCAAGACAAGGATTAGGATGTGTGCTCATGCAAGAAGGCCAAGTGGTAGCTTATGCATCGAGGCAACTAAAGAAACATGAGTTGAATTATCCTACGCACGACCTTGAACTCGCAGCCGTGGTACACGCCTTGAAGATATGGAGACACTATGTTTTTGGTCACCGATGTGAGATTTATACGGACCACAAGAGTCTCAAGTACATATTTACGCAAACGGATCTGAACCTGAGGCAACGCCGATGGTTGGAGCTCATCAAGGATTATGACGTGGGAATCAACTATCACCCAGGGAAGGCCAACGTAGTGGCCGATGCTTTGAGCCGAAAGGGAGTAAGTCATCAACTTACAGTTCAAGAACTGCCATCCGAGTTATGCAAGGAGTTTGAACGGTTGAACCTCGGATTCATAAATGAGATGGGAACGATGGAAGTCAACCCAACATTAGAGCAGGAAATACGGAAAGGACAGACGAAGGACAAGGAAATACAAGAAATCAAGGAAAGGACCCAAGAAGGAAAGGAATTCATATTTGATGAGGACGAACAAGGTACCTTATGGCTTGGAAAGAGGATTGTGGTACCTAATGTCAGGCATATTCGAGAAACAATATTGAAGGAGGCACATGACTCGCCTTACTCAATTCATCCTGGCTGTACGAAGATGTACAAGGACTTAAAGACATGCTATTGGTGGGCCAGCATGAAAAAGGACATAGCCGAATATGTTGCACTTTGTGATGTGTGCCAACGAGTTAAAGCTGAACATCAAAGGCCAGCCGGATTGTTACAACCATTGAAGATCCCGGAGTGGAAGTGGGAAGAGATTGGTATGGACTTTATAGTTGGATTACCGCGAACTCAGTCTGGCTATGATTCAATATGGGTTATTGTGGATCGATTGACAAAATCAGCTCATTTCATTCCTGTCAAGACCACATATACCACCACAAAGCTAGCAGAATTGTATATGGAACATATTGTGTGCCGACATGGAGTACCGAAGAAGATAGTCTCGGATAGAGGTTCTCAATTCACCTCCAGATTTTGGCAGAAATTGCATGAAGCAATGGGAACAAGGCTGAACTTTAGTTCGGCGTATCACCCTCAGACAGATGGACAAACCGAGAGGACCAACCAAATTTTGGAAGACATGTTGAGAGCATGCGCTTTAAAGCATAGGAAAAGTTGGGATAAAAGTTTGCCGTATGCTGAATTCTCGTACAACAATAGTTACCAAGCAAGTTTGAAAATGTCACCCTACGAAGCATTATACGGAAGGAAGTGTAGGACTCCCTTGTTTTGGAATGAAACCGGAGAGAATCAAGTGTTTGGTCCCGACGTGTTACAAGAAGCTGAAAGGCAAGTCCAAATAATACGGGAAAACTTAAAGGCTGCCCAGTCTCGACAGAAAGGTTATGCTGATAATAGGCGAAGGAGTTTGACCTTTGAAGTTGGAGATTTTGTATACCTCAAAGTGTCACCTATCAGAGGTCAACGACGGTTTAACATCAAGGGAAAACTGGCACCGCGTTACATCGGACCATTTAAGATTCTGGACAAGCGAGGAGAGGTAGCTTATCGACTTGAGCTGCCGACGTATCTCTCCGATGTACACGACGTATTTCACGTCTCTCAACTCAAGAAGTGTCTCAGGGTACCGGAAGAACAAGTGCCGATGGACGAGTTAGAACTTCAAGAGGATTTGTCTTATGTCGAGCAACCTATCAAAATTTTGGATATGAAAGAAAGAGTCACGAGAAATAAGAGGATCCGTTGGTGCAAAGTGCAATGGAAACACCATACGGAAGCCGAAGCTACATGGGAACGTGAAGAAGACCTGAAGGCAGAATTCCCTCATCTTTTCTCCACGCTATCGAATCTCGAGGGCGAGATTCACTTTAAGGGGGGTAGGTTTGTAACACCCTAAATTTTCGCATCATGCATTGCATATATGGTCATGCATTAAACACTAGTAGAATAAAAGAAAATAAATAAAACATATGCGTATACAAATACGTGTGGCAAAAGAAGGAAAGAAAACAATAATTATAGGCCAAAACTTGTAATAGGGAATAAGAATAAAAAAAAAGAGAATAATATAAATATATATAAATAATATATATATAACAAAAAAAAAGTATAATAGAAAAAAAATATATAACATTAATAATATATATTATAAGAATAATAGATAAAAAAAATAATAATAAATAAAATATAAGTAATAAAATATATTATAATATATATATATAAAAGAATAAAAAAAAGAAAAAAAAAAGCAAGCAGCCGCCGGCCAGCGGCCAAGCGCCCAGCCGGCCGCGTGCCGCTCGAGCGCGCCCGCCCCAAGGCGCCCGGGCCCCGCCCCCTTACCGCGCCGCCTGCGGCTGCTCTACAGCGCAGCGCGCTGCGCTGGCCCCGCCCCCCCCTGTCGCGCGGCGCGCACCGCCCGAGGGCGCTGGCCCCGCTGCCCTCCCGCTCCCACGCCTGCCTCGGTCTTCCCCCCCGACGCGACTCTCCCGCGCGTGGAATTTCCGCTCCGCGTCTCCCGCCCTCTCCCGCGCCGTAACGCCTCACAATCTTTCCCGGATACGAGTCTATCCCTTTAACAGCTTCCGTTTCTACCGGTGACGCACCCTAGTGCCGCCCCTATAAATAGGACCCAGGCCTAGGCCCTTTTTCCCCACGAACCAGCAGCCGCCAGCAAGGAGGAAAAGTCGCCAGACCCAGCCGCCGTTTCCAGAGAAGAAAGGCCGCCGGGAACAGAGAAAACAGAGGCGCCCAGGGAAGAAAAAAGGAGGAAAAGAAGGGGAAGAAGAGGGAGAAAAAGAGGAGGACACCACCGTTCGCCGGAGATCGTCGCCGACATCGCGCCGCCGCCGTCGTACCGCCGAAGGACTGCTGCACCGCCTATTTCGTCTTCGCGTCGCATTTATTCCACGACCGTCACGCCGTCAGATCTACGGTAGGGTTCGTTCCCGATGCGAATTTTTGCGACCGTATTAAATCTAGTAGGCGTAAATTAAATTTAGTTGCACCATGATTTTATTTTCAGCAGCATTAATCCACCCTAAAATCCCCGTAAACACATATGAACACTATGAACTAGACGCATCCAAATAATAAACGACCGTATTAAATTAATTATTAAATTGTGCGTGCATGCATGTCATTGCATGTTGATTATTTTGTGTGCATTATGTTGAATTGTATATGTTTTCTTGTATGTATGATCACGCGTAGAGGAACGTGCTCAAGAGGTTGCATACGAGGATTTCCAAAACCAAGACTTCGAAGCGCTTGAGCAACCCCATCCGCCGGAGCAAGGCAAGTGTCCTTGAAGCATATTGATCCTATTTTAAATTAAATGTTTTGTTTGCAAACTTGCATGCTGTGTCAATTTGACGGGAATCCTATGGTAGGAAGTTTACTAGTTTTGTTTGACCACCCTTGTCACCTGGAATTATGGTAGAGAGTCGGGAAGGATTTTTACCTTATCGCTTCGCTTAATTAATTGGGATGGTAAACAACACTACACATTTAATTATGCATCAATGATATTCTGGTTAATGTGAACTGGTCAATACGATGGGTGATCTAAGCAAGCATGGTTATGTGGATGGGTTGGTCGTTATGGTGGTTTGCTTGCTTTAGATCTAAGGACCGGTTCATGCGAGAATATGCCAGGTCAACAGTGCCACCACAAGGCCAAGTATGGGTGCGGCGTAGCTGAATAATTAGGAGCGCTGCTAGTATTGTATGGACCATTGGAAGGCGCGAGGAATGGGAGTCGAGGAGGACTGCCCTGGGATCCGCATGGCACACGAGGGGACCCGTGGGTGGGAGAATAGAGATTCAAGCCTGCCGGTGAAACCTTAGTGGGCCCGTACATACTAGTAGTCCCTTTGAAAGGCTATTTTGTGATCTCTTGGCCACACACCTACGGAAGTGTGAGATGGCACAATGGAGGTTTCTTAGTCATCGAAAGGTGACAAAATCACAAACATGTGGGTAAAGTGGTACAACCTCTGCAGAGTGTTAAAAACTATCATGATAGCCGTGCTCCCGGTTATGAGCGCCTGGATGACCTACATGATTAGAGTTGGAAATTGGGATTTGGGATGGTTGTGTGTGGTTTATGGTTATGGGTTGGTAATGGTTATGACATTGATTATGGATTATGGTCATGGTTATGAAATTGAGTTATGGTAATTGGACATGGATAATGGTAATGTTGGTAATAATTGGATGTTGTTTATACCTTGTTAATATGATGGGATTTATTTCACATAGACATAGTATAATGCTTTCCAAATGTTTTACTGTACTTTTCAGCACTTAGCCATTATTATTGTCGTCATTTGAATTAGCCACATGTCATACTTTCCACACTTGCTGAGTACGACATGTACTCACCCTTGCAATCCCCCCCCCCAACAGCTACTGGAGACAATTGGGAGTACCCTGAGGATCACGTGGAGTACTAGGTTGCGTACCGCCGTCAATTGCCTGTGGATTGGAGTCGTGCTGTTTAGTTTATTTTCCGCTGCAATTATTTAGAGTTTTATTATTCGTGAACTATTGGATTATTGTAATAAAGTACTTATTTATTAGTTAAGACGTGGTTAAATTCTGTTTATCATTTGTGAATCATTCGTGTATGTGTGTTGAACATCCTGGGCACACATATGCGTTACGCTTGGTTCATATTCGGAACCGGGTGTCACATTCACTAAACCACTTGATGAGAAAACCTTTTCTAGACTAAGGAGTGAATTAAATGTGCTAGATGCATCGAACGTCATGTAAGTTGCCATGGTCATGTAAGAATGCATCACATATAGGTCTTGTCTAACTTTCAAAGGATAGGGGCAAGCAAGGGTTAGCTTGGGATGGTGGTTATTTTGGGTATCCCCAAGACTTGGAGAATGGCTCTCCCTGAAAAAGCCTTTGAAAGGTTCAAATTTGGCAAGATAGATTTAATTTATGTCTTGCATGATGTCTGCCATATAGACTTGCACTCACGTTTAATATCCTGCATTAAAATTGTTTGGCATTGCATACGGTAGATTGTCATAAAGGGGAACCCACTTCATCAGAAAGAGACTTGTTTGAAATGCAATATCTCAACTTATATGATGTGGAAAGAACAAAGTGTTAAGTGCGTTAATGCCTAAAGGAAAATGCTTTAAAGAGATAGAAGTATTCATCCTCTAGCTCACAAAGCATGAGCCTTATATTTTATTTGTTTTTTTTCCTTGTTGGTTTTTTTGGTGTTCTATTTGCCTTAGGGCTTATCCAAGTTATTGGCAACTAGCGTTAAAGTCTTTTTGAGGGGTTAGGGGTTGCCCAAAAAGTCCTAAGACTTGTGTTTCTCTTTCTTTGTTTAAGTCAAAGGACGTATATGGGCTGTTGTTGATCTTGTGTAGTCATCGGATTATCCGATGCTTAGGGCAGAAGCATCATCGGATCAGTTTGTGCTTAAGTACAAGGGTCAGCTCAGACAGAAAGTCAAATCAACTGATAAGTTCATTCGAGAAACATCAGAGCATCCGATGTTCATATTTCTGGAGTTGTGCCAAATTCAACCGATGATAATCGTTTCCACGTCGGATCATCCGATGCCGAAGGTGCCTCTGGAATAACCTTACTGTACCACTCGACCGATGCACCTCTCATCTGACGTCGGATCATCCGATGTTAAAAATCAAACTAGGGTTCGAGCCCCACCTATTTAGCGCCTCTCCGTTTCTTCTCTTCTCTCTCCCCGACGCTGCACTCCCCGTCGCTATCCGCTGCCGCCGCTCCATGTACCTCTGCGCCACCAGCGCTGCCACTCCTCGCGCTCCGGCCGCCGCCACACGCAGCGCCGCTGCCGCCCTGCACCGCCGCCCTAAGCGCTGCCGCTGCCCTCTGCACCGCCGCGCCGCTGCCCTCTACGCCGCCGCGCTGCCGCGCCGCCGTCCTCAGCGCCGTCGCGCTCCTCAACGCGCTGCCGCCCTCCGGCCGCCGCGCTCCCCGTTGTGCCACCGTCCTTCGAGCCACCGCCACTCCTCATCGCCGCTAGGGTTCGCCCGGCCGCACACCATCACACATTCGCCATTCGCCGTCGTCAACCCTAGCCCGCGATCACATCTTCATCGCCGTCACTCTTCTCCTCAAGATGGGCCGTGACAAGAAAGGAAAGGGAAAGGCCATTGAGGAGCCGACAGCTAAGAAGCAAAAGCTGTCGAAAGAGATGAAGCAAGCTCGACAAGCTGAGATGGCCGCTCGCGTCGCTGAGGAGCGTGAGCGTAGCCGAAGAGGATACCTGAGGGTCTGGGAGTCTCGACAGAGGCAGCTGCAGCAGACAGTGGACACAGAGGAGTCTGAGGAGGAGCCGCTTGTTCGACGGCGCTCAGTCAGGACCCGTGGAGGTCATCCAGCTGCAGCCCCGAGACAGAGACCTTCTGCATCTGAGCTTCGAGAGGACAAAGTGGCCGAGAGAGCCGTCTATGAGATGGACACCAATGTCCGGGTTGGTGAGGGTGTCCGCATGACTCACTACAGAAAATTGAAGGCAAAGCAACTCAGGAAGCTTAGATGGAGCATTCTGCTTGAGGAGTGGTTCCTGCAGCCCAGAGAGCCACTTGTGGACACCCGCTTCTGGACCCTGACACAGGCGTTGATGTATGAGACTTACAGATGTCGGGGGCATAAGATTTTCCAGCACAACTTCCTTGACTGGCATCAGCTCGCACTTGCAGCCGGGACTGAGATTCACCCTTTCTTTGAGAGGTACAGAGTGCTAGTGGAGTTGATGTCTTTCCAGCGGAGTGCCTACGTGGAGGACTGGATCCGAGTTTTCTATGCCACACTCTACATTTCAAAGGGCCGCAGATCCATTGACTTCATGTTCATGGGCCAGCATCACCATATGACTTGACAGACCTTGGGACAGCTACTAGGAGTGGATCTCCATGACACCTTCCTACACGAGATAGTATATGGACAGGTTGACCCACCGAGGAGACCGCTCACTTGAGGTGTGGTACCACCTTTTGAGGAGATTTGGTCACTGTTTGCACAGCCCTTCTCACCTGACCAGCCGAGGGTACCTGCTCTACTCACTTCGGCTGCTCGTACTGTTCACCTTGCCCTGCGCCACACGCTACTACCCAGGTCAGGATACCTTGAGGGCTTCACCAGTCTGCAGTAGACCCTCTTGTTCTATGTCATGAACGAGATGCAGTTTGACATCGTGGATATCTTCATATGTGAGATGGAGGATGTCATCACGGATGGAGTTGGGATGATGAGACAACTTGTGTTTGGCCATTAGATCAGTCACCTGCTCTACCTATTGGCTCCAGAGGGATCTGCCGTGCGTGATAGTCTCACCGACGAGAGCGTCACTCGGTTCGGACACTATCGTGCTCTAGCTCCTGGAGACCGCCGCCTTGGTCGCCCAGTTGAGCATCAGGTCCGAGCTCGACTTTCAGAAGAAGACTGGTCAGACCTAGAAAAGGAAGACGAGATCCTAGCACAGACTGAGGCTCGGGGAGGGGATCTACAGCACATCTGGTCAGAGAGTGACACTAGTGACCGTGTCGAGGAGTACTTCCCACCTCCTCCCTCACCCAGGCAGCACGACGCGGAGGCTGGAGGCTCGACTGTACCACCACCACCTACCCCACCTCCGGTGTTCAAGGCACAGGCCTCTCAGCCATCCGAGCTTACTTCTCTACTTCAGCAGATGGTTGAGCAGCAACGACAGGATCGGCTTGCAACTGAGCAGGCCAGAGCTGAGAAGGCTGCACGTCTTATGGAGCTCCAGCAGCAGCAGCAGCAGCAGCAGCAGGAGATGCAGCATCACATAGCCCACGAGAGGCGAGAGGACACTGACAGGCTCACTGGACTGATTGACCAGATGCATCAGCATTCTCTTGACTAGCAGCAGCAGACGCAGCAGGCCATGATGGGCATCCTGGGTTTGATCACCAACCTCTACACTCAGACCGGGATTGCCCTACCCTCACAACTTCCTGGTCTAGCTCCAGGTCCTCCTGTTCTAGCACCAGTCTCAGCTCCAGTGCCGACCACGCTGATACCGACTATCAGCATGTCACCATTGCTTGCTCCAGGCGCACCCATTCACTCTCCCCTACCGGCTTCGACACTCTTTCAGCAGACTCCCGCTTCGGTTGTCAGTGCCCCGCTACCGGCAGTCCAGACTCAGCAGGCACCCTCAGCACCAACATCAGCTCCCACAGCCCCGATCTCCTCCACTCCAGCCTCAGCACCAGCAGGCAGTAGCTCCGACGACAGCACCCCCGACGGCGACCAGTTCGTCATCGCCCCGAGCGCTCAGGATCCTTAGGCACTCGGCTTCCCTTTTTGGTGTCTTGATGCCAAAGGGGGAGAAGAGTCAGAGTCAGGGGGAGGGATAACATAGTCTTAGGGGGAGTCCTAGTTGTAGAGGGAGTATTTCCTTTGTGAGCTTTTGTAATTTGGGAGATTTGCTATTCTTTTGCTATTCTTGAGATCCGTGTGCTACTCAATTCTCTTATCCGTGTGCTACTTAATTCTCTCATGTTTTATTGATCGTTTTTTAGCCTTCGAGTTTCGTGTGCTGGATCTTGTACTTGTTGCATATCCTTTTGAGTATCGTATTCTTAATTTCATTACTGTTATGCTTTACTCGTTGTGTTGTCATCAATCACCAAAAAGGGGGAGATTGAAAGCATCTAGGCCCCCATAAGGTATGGTTTCGGTGATTAATGACAACCGTTGGATATCACTAATAAGTTTGTGGATGCAAGGTCTCTCATATAATTCATCACACTTAATGGACTCTATATTTATATCATCTACTGCTCATTGGATACAATTGGAGACCCCTCAACAAACTATTTTACGAGGTCAATCGATTTTCATGAAGACTGAAAAGAAAAACATATATGTCAAAATTATTCCATCAAAATTGACAGCACTCGAGACTTGGTCGTCATCAGAAGAACATTTCAAACCAATGTCTAAGAGGTCACTCGAACAAACTCCAAAAGAATCACTTAAAACAACTCAAAGCAGACAAAATCAACTTACCAGATCATTCAATGTATCCAGAAAACACTACATCGATCGAGTTGGCTCTGAGCAGAAGAAGACCTCAGTCTTGGATCTACACCGGATCATCCAATAATGAAGCAAGTGTTACATCAGTCGATCATTCCAGTAAGCAATTTCCCTGGACCAAGTGTAACATCGGACCATCCGATGTACAATTATAACACATCAGTCAATTATTCCAGTAAGCATTATTTTTGGACCATTTTGGATTAAGTGTCACCGGATTATCCGATGTACAGGTGTATACAACATCGGTCGATCAACGGTCATATCTGACACAGTGACCTCAACAAATTTGTATTAGACCGATGACAACTGAAGGGAGAACATCGGATCATCTGGTGTTTGCAGAACAGTGATGTCAGCCTACTTTTCCAACGGCTATCTCGTGGAAGCTGGCTATTTATACCCCTTCAACCAGTCATTTCGATAAGTCTTGATGCCCAGAGCTACTCTACACATTACCAAGCATTCAAGACGTTGAGCAACCACTTGCACATCATTTAGACCACTTGTACACCAAGGCTAGAACTTGCTAGAGATGATGCTTGTGTGCTTCCATTCTTGGTGATTGGAGTCTCTAGTCTAGTGAGAGTTGTAAGGGAGTGTCTCTTGGTGATTGCATTCACCGTGTAACAGTCGGTGATTGGAGAGATCTTTCCGGAGCTTGCCAAGTCAATTGTGGAAGCCCAGAAGATCAAAATTGTACAAGGCTTGAGCTCCACCTTGCCGGAGATAGTGAACGGAGACTCTTAGTGAAGATCCCTGGTCGTGGAGACTTGGGAGTGGCTACACCCTTTGGTGGGTGCCAGAACATGGATGTAGGAAGGTCTTGATGATCTTGTCGAACCACGCGATAAATCATCGTGTCCTCGTGTCTCCTCGGGAGTTTGCACACCCTTCCTTTTCCGTTACACTTATGCATTTCATATACCGTAAACTTATTATTCACTTGAATGCATAGGTTGTTTGCATAGGGAATTGGGCTTTTAGTAGTTAAGTTTTTATTGCTTTAATTTTTGAAAAGAAGCTCAATTCACCCCCCCTCTTGGGCATTTGATCCTTACACCCAAACCTTTCGTTGACGAGTTTGACAATTTTTTTCCCAAGTAGGAGCCTCTGGTTAAGTTCCAATTTGTAATACCACTGTTTGACATCTTCATTCATGCAGAATGTTGCTAGCCATACTTTCCCTTCTTCCGATATCTCTTGAGCCCGAAAAAACTGCTCGCAACGATTTATCCAGGGCAGTGGGTCTTCTGTTCCATCATACGTCGGCTACCAGCTTGTGCAGGCGCTGCACAACAACATGTATGGCTTTACCGTTGTGAATAGAATCATCTTTGGGACTTTTGTCTTGTTCTCTAATACTTCAGATTGGAGTTGATTAACAGCAACTCTTAGTCGACTCTGATCCCATTTGATGGTGGCAAATTCTGATTGAATTCCATCCATGGTCTTTTCCATCAAAGATATCTTGCCGAGCAAGATGGATATGGATGTTGCAATCTCTGTTATCTTGGAATTGAGGGCCCCCATACTTGTTGAATGTGGAGGGCACTAGCTTGGCTAGCGGATGCTTGGGCGGAGGGTTGAGGCGGATCTGGGATGGGGTGGGTTGCAGCGGCAGATCGTCGAGGGGGTGGGGTGCAACGACGGATCCGGCGGAGGTGGGGTGTGCAGCGGCGGATCAGGGTTGGGGGTAGGCGGCGACGATGTGGCGAGTGGGCGTTGGGAATCGACAACCGCGGCTCTGGTTACCAAATATTATGCGACCCCAAATAATACATATGGATGTTTCCTGTCGCATAACATTTGGTAACCAGAGCCGCGGTTGTCGATTCCCAACGCCCACCCGCCACATCGTCGCAGCCCGCTCCCCACCCATGATCCGCCGCTGCACACCCCACCTCCGCCGGATCCGCTGCTGCACCCCACCCCCTCGACGATCTGCCGCTGCAACCCACCCCATCCCAGATCCGCCTCAACCCTCCGCCCAAGCATCCGCTAGCCAAGCTAGTGCCCTCCACATCCAACAAGTATGGAGGCCCTCAATTCCAAGATAACGGAGATTGCAACATCCATATGTATTATTTTTGGGACTGAGGGAGTACTTTTATAGTGATCATTGACTATAAGCAAATATTCACATGTGTATTATTTTTATACTTATCTGGCAAACAAGCAATATGTGCTAAACCATTGGCACTTTAGTGGCAAGGTAGGTTATCTCATTTCACAAACCACAGACAGTAAACAGAGACTAACGTTACTTGATCGCAAGCAAAGCTATAATGACATCTGCTGCACTTTTGTGCAACATCAGCAAGATGTTTGTTGCAGCATCTTGTTTCCAGAGTAGATTAAAATCTTAAGTCTATCCAGAGGAATAGACTCTACTAGATTGCAGTTGACGTTGGCGCCCCTCCTGATTCCAGCAGGAACAGCGCATGCTCTACTACTCTGGCTACACAACCGAACTTATAGGTACTATACTTCCTGTGGACGCCTGTAAGCCTGCCGGTTCCAGCCTTCTGGTGGAACACTACCATCATCCTGGAGCACTCACTGAAAAGGAGACACAGCAAAAGGAACAACTTCGGTCAAGGTACAGATCCTTGTGAACCCACCCGTCAGGAGGTTAACTAAAGACAAACTTACAGGAGTTGGTCAACGGTATATCTGCTATGCCACTCGCAATTCTTGGGCCAGTGCTGGCAACGACTGATAGCACATTGCGCTGTATAAACTGCAGAAGCAGCCAGAAGCGAAGGGCGGTACTTCAGCATTTGGTATTCGACCAGGCATAGCTCCAGCATGAAGAAAGATACTAGCTCCAGCTGTGAAATAAAACGTGGAACACATGTCAGCATAACAATCAACTTAGAACTACTGGGAGCTTGTACTTATGAGATTCAATTAAGTAAGACTGTGATTTTTCACCTGTTTATCAGAATCTGCTGCCTTCAGAAATCTCCTCATAAAGACGTAAGGTGTGGGAACAGACATGTTGAACATCAGTGTGTTCAGAATCATTGCTTCCTGTTAAATAAGAAGATTCAACTCTTGGTAAAAAAAGGATCAATAAGTCACGGACACCACAAAAAATATTGCATTCGGCCAATTTTGTCATGGTGCAGGGGGGGGGGGGGGGGGGCATTTTTTTTAGATAATGGAAAAAATGTTTTCCGGCTTTTACATAAGTTTACGGCCAAGTGCAGGGGGGGCATGGTTGTAACCAAATGTAACTTATTTCTTAAGGTAGTATATATGGATTTGATTTCATGATCAAATTTACACTTTGATGTGTAGGATAACTTAATATGAATTAAATGGAAGTGCTTATTTCATTCAATGGGATTACCATTTCTAGAACCTGCCCTTTTGTATATGCACGGTCACAAATCAACAATAGGTCCTCAACAATTGGAACTGAGACCTCCTCAAATTTGCAAGCAAGAAACAAAGCTGTTACTCCAACCAACTGTAGCTTCTTCCTTGATAGCATTTGCTTCTCCAAGAATCTATCTATTATGTTTACTGTAAGGAAGAGTGTCTCTTCCAATAGCTCAAGTTTGTAATGGATCTGCCAAGGAACCATCACAAACATTTAAGCTCAACGCACTTTCAAATCCATACAAGTTATGAGGAAGAGTTCAATAATGGTTTTGTACCTCGATGAGCCAATCAATTAGAATTGCTCTCATTTTTTCATTTATATCTTCTTGGCTGGACATGTAATCAGGTTTCACACAACTGTTTGCCTGCATAAAGCACCATATAAGTAATACAGAGAAGATATAACATGTCCATGTTCTGAATATTTAATTCTAGGAGTACTGCTGGCAACAACTTCACTCAAGAGACCACAGTTTATTTTGAGGATATTACAAAAGAACAGTTTTAATAATATGTGTTTGACAATATGTTTGATCTGAAGTACCATTATGGGAAGTCCCATGCCAGAAAATTGCTCTTTTTCAGAATATGGGAATCAGATTGTTCAAATGTATTGCAGAGCTTCACAGTAATATTAGTTCAATTTAAGTCGTACATGTGTAGTGAATTGATGGTTGTGCCAAGTTTCAGCATTCCCAAAAGCTAAAATGCCATACCTCAACATGTACCAAACAACAACAACAACCAAGCCTTTGTCCCAAACAAGTTGGGGTCAGCTAAAAATGAAACCCAACAATTTTGAAGAAAAGTAATAGAAAATAAGATGAAAGTAAAAAAATAATAATAAAAAAATACAAATAAAATAAGATTCTATATTTTATTTATTTTAGAAATGGCTCAATAAGAAAGAAGATAAGAGTAACAAATTACGAATAAACTAAGATTCTGGCACATGAATTGCTAATTTCCATACAGTTCTATCATGAGTCAAATCTCTAGTTATGTCTCACTTTTTTAAGTCTCGTTTCACCGCCTCCTGCCATGTCAATCTTGGTTGATCTCTACCCCTCCTAAAATTTTCTCTACTCTTTGTAATCCCACTGTTAAACGGTGCTTCTGGAGATCTCCGCTGGATATGCCCAAACCACCGTAAGCGATGTTGGACTAGCTTCTCCTCAATCGGTGCCACCCCTACCCTATCACGTATCACCTCGTTCCTAATTTTGTCTCTTCTTATGTGACCACACATCCATCGTAGCATGCGCATCTTCGTAACACTCATTTGTTGGATATGTTGCCTTTTAGTTGGCCAACAATCTGCTCCATACAGCATCGCAGGTCTGATCACCGTCCTATAGAATTTCCCTTTTAATTTTTGTGGAACTTTCTTATCACATAAGATTCCAGATGTTTGTCGCCACTTCATCCACCCGATCTCGATCCTGTGGCAACATCTTCGTCAATATCACCATTGCTTTGTAACATTGATCCTAAATATAGAAATGTGTCTCTCCTAGGTACTACTTGTCCTTGTAAACTAACATTACCATCCTCGCACACGACATCACTAAAGTCGCATCTCATATACTCGGTCTCGGTTCTACTAAGTCTAAACCCCTTAGACTCTAAGGTCTGCCTCCATAGCTTCAATTTTCTATCAACATCATCTCTAGTTTCATCTACCAACACTACATCATCAACAAAGAGCATACACCAAGGATATCCCCTTGTATATCCTTCAACACCTCATCCATCACTAAGGAAAAGATGTAAGGACTTAAGATTGATCCTTGGTGTAACCCTATTGTGATAGGAAAAGTGTCGGTCTCACTATCTCTTACGCGCACACTTGTCACCACATTATCGTACATATCCTTGATAAGGTTAATGTATTTTGTTGGGACTTTGTGTTTCTCTAGTGCCCACCACATGACCGGTCTCGGTACCTTATCATATGCCTTCTCCAAGTTAATGAACACCATATGTAGATCCTTTTTTTGCTCCCTATACCTCTCCATAAGCTGACAAAGTAAGAAAATCGCCTCCATAGTGGACCTCCCAGGCATAAAACCAAACTGGTTTTTAGTGATATTGATCACTTTCCTCAAATGGTGTTCAATCACTCTCTCCCAGTGCTTCATAGTATGACTCACGAGCTTAATTCCTCGGTAATTAGTACAACTTTGAACATCTCCTTTATTTTTGAAGATGGGTACTAAAATACTTTTCCGCCACTCTTCAGACATTTTGTTTGACTAAAAAATGCGGTTGAATAGTTTAGTGAGTCATACTATTGCTACATCCCCAAACATCTCCACACCTCAATGGGGACATCATCGGGGCCGCGGGCCTTTCCTCCTTTCATCTTTTTTAAGGCCTCTCTAACCTCAGACTCTTGTATCCTCCGTACGAATCGTCTGTTCGTGTCATCAAATGAGTCAACCAACTCGAACCTAATACTCTCATTCCCGTTATTGAATAGTCCATTGAAGTAGTCCCGCCATCAGTTTCTAATTTCTTCCTCCTTTAATAGAATTTAGTCTGCCTCATCCTTAATACATTTGACTTGGTTGAGATCTCTCACCTTTCTCTCGCGAAGTTTCGCCATCTTGAATATATCCTTTTCGTCTTCTTTTGTCTCTAGCCTCTCATATAGCGTATCATAGGCCTGCCCCCTTGCTTTACTCACAACACGCCTTGTATTTTTCTTAGCCTCTTTATACTTCGCCATGTTACTTGCACTTCTCTCATGATGCCAACTCTTATAAGACTCCTTCTTCTCCTTAATAGCTTTTTGTACATCTTCATTCCACCACCAAGTGTCTTTATCTACAAGTTTCTTACCTTTTGTCCACCCAAGCACCTCCCTAGCTGCCTTCCTAATGTAAGTTGTCATCTTCACCCACATACTATCCACATCTTCCTCTTCGCTCCAAGGTCCTTCTGCGATCATCCTCCTTTTGAATGATTGTTGCGCTTCATCCTTCAACTTCCACCACTTTGTTCTTGCAGTTTTAACACCTTTGTCTCGTGACACACGCACGTGGAAACGAAAGTCGGCTACCACAAGTTTATGTTGTGGAACAACACATTCCCAAGGAATCACCTTACAATCTAAACATGCCCCTCTCTCCCTTCTCCTGGTGAGGATATAGTCGATTTGACTAGAATGTTGGGCACTAGTAAAGGTCACTAAGTGAGATAGCCTCATCTTAAAGAGGGTGTTAGCTACCAATAGGTTATAGGCTACGGCAAAGTCTAGGATATCCTTACCCTTCTGGTTTCTATCGCCACACCCAAAACCTCCGTGTACCCCCTCAAAACTTACGTTAGTTATACCTACATGACCATTGAGATCTCCTCCTATGAAGAGCTTCTCGGTTACCGGTACACTACTAACCATATCCTCCAAGTCCTCCCAAAATTGTCTCTTAGTGCTCATGTCAAGCCCAACTTGTGGGGCATAAGCACTAATGACATTCAAGATAAGGTCCCCCACAACTACCTTGACTAGGATGCTCCTATCCCCTCGTCTACGGACATCCACTACTCCATCCTTGAGGCTCTTATCTATTAGGATGCCTACGCCATTCCTAGTTCCAGTCGAGCCAGAATACCAAAGCTTGAAACCGGTATTCTCAACCTCTCTCGCCTTTTGACCTGCCCATCTAGTCTCTTGTACACAAATGATATTTACACGTCTCCTAATCACAACGTCCACTAACTCTCGTAGCTTTCCTGTTAAGGATCCTACATTCTAACTACCCACCCGAAACCTAGTTTCCTCGGCTAGCTTCCTTACCCTTCACATCCGTCGAGGAAGATGCAAAGACCCTTGCTCACTTAACACTACATTCGGGCGATGATGTAGCGCGCCACTAAGGTGGTGGCGATCCGGCCCTCGCTCATTTAACACCACATCCGGGTTTCGATATGGCGTGCCACTAAGTCGGTGGCGACCCGACCCTCACCCACTTAACACCATACCCGAGTTTCGGCATGGCGTGTCGCTAAGAAGGTTACGCCCCAACGAATTTCCAATGGGTTCCATTTCCATGAGAATGGCTAAGTTTAGTTGTTGGCTCGCCAAGCCTATCACAACCCCCCCCCCCTCCCTCCTTTTTACCCGGGCTTGAGACCAACTATGTCATTACAACATAGGCGGAGTTATACCTCAACATGTACCAACGTTTCAAAATTTTCATAAGAAATATATCTGTAGCATGCAGAGAGAGTTAAGTAAACATGGAGAACACCATTTTTATCCATGTCAAAATTCAAAAAGGACAAGTGCATGCTGAATTTTGCATATTTGCTTAACTTTATGTGTACATGTTTTCCAAATGATTTTTCAAACAGTACAAGGCTGTGAAATGAACAAATGTTTGACATCAGATTCGTTTAAATAAAATGTAGCAACATTTTTTCTATTTAGTTCCTTTACATGCTAAAAGATGCTAATCATGTTAAGAACGATTTGCACATTAAAAAATATATTGCTGGTTCTTGTGCGAAGTGTATGTTGATTACAGTCTAACTTAATCAATTTTGCAAGGGCCTTTGTTCTTTATAACTAATGGAAGGTAATTAGTGAATCAATTAACCCCATAGGGATAGGTACACATATATAGCCCCATAGGAGCTGGTACATGGGCATAGCCCAACATAGTACAACCCCCTCCCCCCCCCCCCCCCCCGTCCCAACATCTAGCCACAATGGATGTTGAGACTGGACCGAAACTTCGAAAACAGCGACGACGGGAGACCCTTCATGAAGATATCGGCGAACTGCGACATCGTCGGTACGTGGAGAACCCGAACCTCGCCACATGCAACCCGCTCATGAACAAAATGAAGGTCGATCTCCACATGCTTCGTGTGCACTGATGCTGGACGGGGTTGGTAGAGAGGTAGACGGTGCTGACGTTATCGCATTAGACCAACGTGCTCTGGGCGACGGGGGAGTGGAACTTCTGAAGTAGCTGCCGAAGCCAGAAAGCCTCAGCCACACCGTTAGCCACGGTGCGGTATTCTACCTCTATACTCGAGCGCGACACCACAGGCTGCCGCTTCGAGGACTAAGAGACGAGGTTCCCGTCCAGGATGATGGCGAGCCAGAGGTAGACCAACGGGTGTCTGGGCAGCTTGTCCAGTCAACATCGGTGTAGACGACCAACTCGGACGTCGAGTCACGTCGAAGGAGAAGGTCGTAGTCGAGGGTGCTGCGTAAGTACCAAAGGATCCGCTTCACAACGGTAAGGTACGGCTCCCGCGGGTCATGCATGTGAAGGCACATCTGCTGAACCGCATAGGAGATATTTGGCCTAGTGAAGGTGAGGTAATGAAGTGCACCTGCAAGACTCCTGTAGGCGGTCAGGTCACCGATGGGTGTCCTGTCAAAAGAGGAGATCTTTGCCTGAGTATCTACAGGCGTGGAGCATGGCTTACACTCAGTCATGTCCGCTCGCTCGAGGATGTAAAGACAGTACTGCTGCTGGTGAAGGAACAAGCCACCTCGGCGGTCCTTGACTGCAATATCCAGGAAATGGTTAAGCTGACCCAAGTCCTTCATAGCAAACTACTGCTGTAAGGCAAAGATAGTATGCCGAAGGAGAGTCGGACTAGACGCCGTCAGTACAATGTCATCAACGTACAGGAGAAAGTAACCAGTGTCACCCCCCGTCGATAGACAAACAGCGACGTGTCCGACTTGGCCTAAACGAAGCCCAACGAGACCAGGAAGGAGGCGAACCGGCTGTACCAGGCTCGAGGTGCCTGCTTCAAACCGTACAAGGATTTGTTCAGCCTGCAGACCATGTCTGGATGAGCTGAATCAACAAACTCTGTTGACTGACTGCAGTACACCGTCTCTGTCAGAGTGCCGTGGAGGAAGAGAACGCGAGAGAGCTAGTGACAGAACTGTACGAATCATCGCCGACTTCACCACCGGACTGAAGGTCTCTTCGTAGTCAACTCCAGAGCGCTTTGTAAAGCCCCGAAGTACCCATCAAGCCTTATAAAGTCCCAAGTTCCCTTAACATGGTATCAGAGCCAGATGTCTCGAGTTCGAATCCTAGCGGACGCAAGTCCACTCCAATTTACCACGTTAGAGGTCCAAGGGAGCCTCGCATAGTAGCTTAACAATAACATTTATGCCATATGTAGCTAGAGCATCTGATCATTTGTATGTAAAGGAAAAAACTGCATTTAACTTTTGTCCTGGCGAACTAAGACAAAATCAATCTAAGCATGATAAGAATCGCCTGAAGACACAAGAGATCACCTCATTTGCTCTATAGAACTCGTAAAGCTCTTCAACATATTCTGTTGCCGCAAGGGGATTCCTCGAATCAGCGCTGTCGATATCCATGATTAATTCATCATTTGCACTGTTCTTGTCATCATCCTACAGTATAGAATGTAACATAACATTAAGTCATACTTCTCATCAGATGTCCCCAAATAAAATCCACCCCAAACAGTAAATGATCACAGGGCAAATACCACGTGGATATCAGCGGCTGACTCGCACGGGTCCTCGTCGATGACTATGGTGCCATCATCTATTGGTTCCTTGGGAGGATCAACTACAGGTAATGCATCAGTTGCTGTCCCCAGATGTTCGGATTGCTTTTTGCTCGCCAAGAAGGCGGCCAGTTGCCTGTACCAGCGAATCAATACCAGATTAATTCAAGCCCCCAGGAAACAACAGAGCGCGAGAACAGTGGGGCGTCCTAACCTGGTCATAGGCCGGCTGCTAGCCAATGCCGGTTTCCGCTCGCCCTTGCCATCCTTCCTGCAGAAACGAAAAGGGCGCGACGATTAAACAATATTTTGATCCCCGGAACCATGAAAAGACACGATCTTGGGGAGGATATTACTGTAGGGCATGCTTCTTGGCCATGGCGCAGGGGTACGGGGCAGCGCCGACGAGGTTCTTGATCTCCCTTAGCGCTCGTCGATTCCCACCCATCTCTGCACCAACCCAAACGCAAGTCACGAGATGCAAGGACGAGGGAGCGCGCCGCCGCGAAACAGACACCCACGGCACATGTGGTGGAACAGATCACGCACCTCTGACGCTGGGCACGGGCCTTCCCACCACAGCACTCCTGTTCTCGTCCGCCGCTCTCCCCGCCATCATCCCCGACGCCGGTGATCTGCACACTGACAGAGCGCACGCCGCGGTCCGCGTGTAAGATTCGATCCAAGAAACATCCCCAATCCCCGTGGAGGAGCGGAAAGCACGATTCGATTCGTGAAACGCACCCGCCGGAGGAGGAAGCGTATCGGCCGGCAGACCTGCTGACTCCTCTCTCCGGTCCAGGCGAGAAGCGAGCGGCCGGGCGGGAGGGACTATGATCGTAGCAGGACCATGCGATCCAATCCGATCCCTCTTTCTATCTCTCTCTCTCTCCCCTCTCTGGCTGGGCCTTCTTGGGTTTCGAAGGAGGAGGAGACAGAGGGGAGCGGGAGAAAGATTTAGGACCGGATTTCAGTGTTAGTTTTTGTTCGTCGCTGGGAGGGGAGAGACTGGGTGTCGCGAACGAGAAAGGGAAGGCCGCCGAGAGGGAAGGGGCCGGATTTGAACGAGGGAAAGCGACGGCTGCCAACGGCTAGTGGGTCGCACGGGGGCCGTTGGATCGGGGCGCGCTTGCGCTTCGAACTGGGATGAACGCGTCCGAGCCGCCCCGCTCGACCCGGGCCAGGCCGGCGGCGGCGGCCGCTTACCATCGGGCTGGTTACCTGGCGCACTTCGCGTAGCGACGCGTGGCACAGTGGCCCACCTTGTCAGTAAGCGAGGATCTGCGCCTGACAAAATTTACAGCAGCCAAAACAGTTATAAAATTTGTCGGGAGAGCAGCTATCATGGTTTCATTTGGCTAGTGTTTATGGCTTTAGTACCAACGTTAGTATTCGTGTTACAGAAAACATGGATCAGTAATTGAACCTGAGGCATTTGATTCATGCATTCAAGAAACCTCTTTCCGTGGCAGCCCATCATACAAGTCGTTCAGGAAAATATTTTCAACCACAATTGACGTCCATCATAATATATGTCAAGTCATGTGGAAACAGAGCTTTTTATATGCAGAGCTAGAGCAAAATTCTAGAACTGAAACATCAATTTTAAAATTCATGGCTGAAAAGAATGAATCTGCTACGCCCAAAGAATGAAAATACATTAATGAATAGCTTGATTCATGTTTTTCTTTACCCTCGAACGGCCAATACATTACAGGTATTGACAACAAGTGAATAGAAACAGACTTCCCGAACGTTAAACGATCACAAGCACTAATGATCACGAGCACGCTGCAAGGAAATATGCTGCACTTTGGTGAAACATCGACACGATGTTTATGCACCTTGTTTCGACAGTAGTTGAAATCAATCTTTGTTTTAGAAATATGAGTATGTTAAAAATCTATCCAAGGCGATAGATCCATCTAGATTGCAGCTATGTTGTCCCTTGTGACTCGAGGAGGAATAGTGCAGGCTGCACTTTGGCTGCGCACCCAAACTTGAATGAACTGTATTTCCTGTGGACGCTTGTGAGCTTGCCTGTTTCGGCCTTCTGGTGGAAGCATACCATCATCCTTGAACACTCACTGAGCAGAAACCAGAGGAAGGAATATAATAAATATCAGGAATATGGATGCTTGTAAACCCAACCAAGAGGGTAACTGAACACAAACTTACAGGAGTTGGTGACTGGTGTATCTGCTATGTAACTCACAAACCCTTGTCCAGTGCTGGCGATGATTGATAGCGCACTGTGCAGTATATACAGCAGCGGCAGCCAGAAGCGAAGGGCGGTACTTGAGCATTTGGTATTCAACCAGACAGAGCTCCAGCATGAAAAAGGAGACTAGTTCTAGCTGTGACATGTAGGAAATCCCGTCAGTCATAAATAAACATACAGATAATGAGAGGTTTGATTCCTACATGCTATATCAAAACTCTCAGTAGTTATATGTTTATTTTATGACCGACACAATTTCAGAGTTTTGATTTGCAAGTCATCACTGATCAGAAGGTTGTGATACTTCACCTGTTTATTCGAATCTGCAGCCTTCAAGAACCTTCTCATAAAAGCATACGGTGTTGGAACTGACATGTTGAAATTTAGTGTGTTCAGAATCATTTTTTCCTGCTCAATCAGAATATTCAGCACTTAGAACAAAAATAAACAACAGCTCTTGTAAAAGAGGACGGTGTGCAAGCAGGACAATCATTAAAAATGACGACAAAATATTGGCAAACTGATGATGCAAATTAGACAGGATACGATGAATTTTTGCAGCTACAAAGATGCAGTCTAAAGGCAAACATTGTTCAATGGGATTACCATTTCAAGGATTTGCCCTTTGGTGTATGCCCTGTCGGAAATAATCACTAAATCCTCAACTACTGGAACTGAGACCTCCTCGTACTTGCAGGCAAGAAGCATAGCTGTTACCCCAACTAGCTGCAGCTTCTTCCTTAGAACCACCTGCTTTTCTAAGAATCTATCTATGATGTTTACGGTCAGAAAGAGTGTCTCATCCATCAGTTCAAACTTGTGATGGACCTGGCAAGAAACCAATAAGATATTAGTCCCATGATCAGTACGTACAAGTTATGAGGTACTCCCTCCGTCCCCAAAAACTTGTCGCTATGTAGTTCAAAAATGAACTACAAAGCGATAAGTTTTTTTAGAACTGAGGAAGTACAACAGGTCTTGTATGCATAGGTACCTCAATGAGCCAATCAATTAGTATGGCTCTCATCTTTGAATTGATGTCGACTTGATTAGTCATGTAATCAGGTTTCACACAGCTGTTTTCCTGTATAAGAGAAACACATTGATAGTTCTGAAAAGACAATGAAGATACTGCAACGCTAGAAAGATAACTACCAGACACTAGCAATGAATTTGTTTGCTCAATCAGTACATATTATATAAAGTTTTTTTTATGTCTATGGTCTATATGATTACTGCAATATTCATTCAGGAGACTACAATCTGCTATTCGCGCAGCTCTTCAAGAAAAAAGCTACAATCTGTTATAACGATGTTGAGGAACCAATTTCAGCAATACAAGGGTAACAAAAAGGCATTCTTAGGTCATGGGCAAGTGTACAAACAACATTGGATAATATATTGCAGTGGGTAAACGTATCATATGAGAATATTAAAAGCAAGCAATTTTTAATAAAAAAATTTTAAGTTTGTTTCTTGAACTGCACAAGACATACTAAATCATATTGCAGTCATGATTCTTGTGCAAAGTGGAGTATTGGCTACATAATAGGGATAATTTTTATTTAAACATTTATAAACGTACTGACAAGATTCTAATCCATGTCAGAAAAACATTTCTAAACTGAATTATACTGCGGTCAACATAGTTATGTGAAGAGGATTTGATCACTCAAAAATTTAAGCATACTGTCACTATGCATACCTCGGTTTCTCTGTAAAAGTTGTAAAGGTCTTCAACATACTCGGTTACAGCAAGCGGATTCCCTGAGTCGGCCTTGTCAATGTCCATGATCGTCTCATCGTTCACACTGTACTTGTGCTCTTCGTCCTGCAGCTCCAAGCGTAACAGTAAGCCAGGACCGTCACGGAGATGCCTAAAATCCACCCTTTTATCACCACAGTAAGCAGGTACCATGTCAGTATCGTCGGTTGACTCGCAGAGCTCCATATACATGTCGACGGTGCCATCGTCGATCGATTCCTTCCGGTGCCCAACTCCACGTGTCGCATCAGTTTCGATCGGCCGATGTTCAGGTTCTTCTTTGGTGGCCAAGGAGGCGGCATACATCCTGAACCACATAAGGAACAGCACATTAAAACAAAGCATCCAGAAAACATCAGGGCGCGAGAAAACAACAAGGTGTCCGTCCGAACCTGGTCCTGGGCCGGCGGCTCGCCGCTGCCGGCTTCTGCTCATCGCCGTCGATCTTCCTGAAGAACAGAAAGGAACGTCAAGGGTTGTTAGACGAGATTCCGAACCAAGAACCGTAAAAAAGACACGATCTTTGGGCGAGGGAAATTACTGCAGCACTGGCTTCTTGGCGATGGCGCAGGGATACGGGTGAGCCCCGACGAGGTTGTTGATGTCCCTGAGCGCCCGCCGGTTCCCCATCTCTGCGGCACCAATGCAAAATCAATCACGGGATCAGAACCATGGGCCAGGAACCATCCGAGAAGAAGAATCGATCGGATCGTTGCCGCGCCCACCAACCTCGGACGCCGGGCAGGGGTGACTTCCCGGCCGCCGCCGCCGCCGCCACCGGCCTCCAGTTCTCGCCCGCCATCCTCCCCTGGATCATCGTCGGGGAGAAGACTGTGTCGTCACGCACGAGAAAGGCGGAGGATTGTCTGGGGCGAGCTAATAAGCCTGGTTGAGCTACATGCGGTGCGTGGGGAGGGGCAGCATTTGAAAGGGGAGGCCCAACGGCTAGTAGGAACTGGATCCGGACAGCTCGAAACGGCCGGCGGTCCCCGTGGTCGTGTAACAGTCGCGTACCCCAAGCTACTATGCACGTGCCCGCCCCGACTATTCGTTGGTTCAGGGAGAGGAATAGGACGCTCCCCCATCCATCCACGCTAACGGCTAACCTGTGGGCCAAAGATTTCCGATGGGCTCCACCTGTCAGGGCAAGCACTCTCTATTGCGACACGGAAAATGTTTTGGACGGACGGATGGCCAGATAGGGATCGCGGGTCGCGTGGTCCCGGAGACCAAGGAACAGGAACCCACGAGAAAGGGGCAGCAGCGTGGGAGGGGATCGCGCCTCGCTGTAGAGCTGTTTTTTTTTTAAGAAAAAACAGTAGGGGAGCTATGTGTTATATTAATATATTTAGGTTGTAATCCGGGGATTGTAAAATAGGCAGGTGTTAGTATCGGCATAAACAAAATCATATTCCTGAGGTGAGAATGATGAAGTTTATGGCAGATAGTCACAGATGAATACAAGTTTTGATGAAGGTTGGGAATCTATTACATTGAAGTGACATAGTGCTATGGAAGTTATGCTTTCAAGATGAGAGTGATGGTGCGTTGCTTATGAAGATGAGCTTATTTCGTTGCTTCCAAATTTCCCAGCTTGTTGTGATGAATATTTCCATAAACGGGGGACCGAACCAGTTTCTTTTTGCTTCTTGAATCATTGTGAAGAAAGGTACGCTGTGGTTCCAGTTGATTTGTATGGCTGTCCAGCATGCGGTGCTGAATTCACATTGGAAGAATAGGTGATATGTCAGTTCCTCTAGTGCCGCTCTGCATAGCACACACGAGTAGTCATCATTTTCGATGCTGGAGTTCTTTCTTTTGAGTAGATTTCTGGAGTTAAGGCGATCCAAAAACATGAGCCAGCAGAATATTTTCAGCTTCTTTGTTAGCTTTGTCTTCCAGATCCAATTCAGTGGAGGAGGAGGTGTTGTGTTAAATCTGAAGTTGTCATTGTATATGTAGCTGGATGAGAAACCTTTTTTGTTATTCCTGTATGACCATGTGTCGTTGGTGTCTTGTAAACCTTGGATGATGTTGGTCAGTAGGTTGAGTTCCTGTAGGGCATGTGTTGATATTGGGGTGTGGAAGTTGGTGTGTATGTCTGTTGTTGTGGTGTATTGGGCTATGGACGCATTTTGGTGTCTTGCGTGTGTATACAGGTTTGGGAAAGACGTAAATAATACCATTGTATGCCACTTGTCGTGCCATATGGTTACCGTGTCGCCTTTTCTGATGTTTACCTGAGTTTGTTATTTGAAGCTTTCCCACTAGCTCATGATGTCCTTGAACCAGAAGGAACCCCTATTTGTCAGTTGATGGGGTGGGGTGCCATCTGAGCAGTATGAGTCGGGGATGAGGTGCACCCAAAGCGTGTCCTTTTTTGTTGTAGAGTTTATAGAGGAATTTCTGTATGAAGGCCTGATTCATGAGGTGTAGGTTTTTTAGCCCAATTCCTCCTTTTTTTTTCTTTGGTGTTGTGGTGTCTTCCCATTTCACCAAAGGTTTCCCTTTGGCTATGATGTCCGAACCTCTCCAGAGGCAGGTTTTCCTGTACTTGTTTATTTGTTGGATTGTTTTGGAATGTAGTTTGACGGTGCACATTGTGTAGATTGGCATTGATGATAGTAGGGTGTCTACAATTGCGCACCTTCCGGCCATGGACAGATAAGCGGATGTGGTGTTGAGTGTTCGCTCAATTTTGGTGGTCAGTGGTAGGAAGTCAGTGTTTTTTGGTTTGGTGTTTCCTAGGGGTATGCCAAGATAGGTGAAAGGTAGTGTGCCTAGTTGACACCCAAAGGTGGCTGACATGGTGGTTGCTTGGTCCGTAGTAAGGTTGATTGGGATTAGGAATGTTTTTTCTAGATTGATCTTGAGGCCTGTTGCGACAGTGAATGTTGAGAGTAAGGTTTTTAGGAAGAATATCTGTTGCTGGGATGTTTGTATTGTGATGATTGTGTCATCGGCATACTGGACTATCGGGAAGTCATGATTCGAAAGATGTGGTAGTGGGGGTATTAGTAATCCTCTTTGTTTGGCATGGTTTGTGAGGTGTTGAAGTAGGTCTGCTGCGATTACGAAGAGAGCCGGCGAGAGTGGGCAACCTTGTCGGACACCCCTTCTGCAGTGTAAGAATTTACCTGGTACTCCATTGAGTAAGATAGCTGAGGTGTTTGTAGATAGTATGTTGCTTGTTCAGTTGACCCATTGCTGTGGGAACCCTTTGTGGGCTAGTGCCCTGAGGATGGCATCATGTTTCATTATGTCAAAGGCTTTTTCAAAGTCTAGTTTCAGCATTACTATAGGTCTCCTTGATCTTCTGCATTGATGTATAAATTCATAATTCCATGCAATGCAGTCTTGGATCATTCTCGTTCTGATGAAGCCGTATTGATTGGCATGTATGATATCTTTGAGGATGGTCTGACTTCTTTCTCCCATGAGTTTGCTTATGATTTTGATGCTTGAGTTAAGTAGGGAAATTGGTCTGTAGTCGGCCGAGGTTTCCGGGGTCGGTTTCTTTGGGATGAGTGTGATGACGGAGCTGTTGATTGGTTGTAGGCTGCATCCATTGTTGAAGAACACATTGCAGAGGTTGTAGACGTCGTTTTTGATGATGTCCCAAATTTTTTTATAGAATCTGGTGTTGAACCCGTTTGGGCCCGGGGCTTTGTCTACAGGCATAATTTTAACTATTCTGTCGATCTCCTCAGCCGATATGGGCTCTATGAGGGATTGGAGGTTTGGGTGTGGTGTGATTATGTTTTGCAGACCTTCCGAGAGCGCGGTTGCATTTGTGCATCCTATTCTGTTTTTGAAATCATTCCATTGTATCGCAGCCTTGGATTCGTGATCCGTTATTGTCCTTCCCGATGCATCTGTGAGGCTTGTGATCAATTTTCGTCTATATCTGGTTGTTGCTGCTGAGATGAAGAATTTAGTTGGTTCGTCCCCCAGTTTTGTCCATCTCTCAGTGTATCTCTGCTTCCAGTATTCTTGTCGGTGTTTCAGTAGGGTTTCAGTGTGTTTCTTGATGAGGGTTCTGAATGTATCTTCTAATTGGCTAAGGGGCCTCTTTTCTTCCAGATGGTCTATGATGAGGATGGAATCGTTGGATATTTTCAGATTCTTGGAGAGTGAGCCCACTGATTTGTTCCATCTTCTGATTGCTGCTCTAAGTATTTTTAATTTCGTTGAGAGGGTTCTCGCATCATCTAGTCCATGTGTTGGTGCCCCATTCCATATATTGGATACTAGGTATCTGAACCCTGGCATGTCGAACCAGTAGTTCTCAATTCTGAATTGTTGAGACTTCGGGATAATAGTACCCAGTTGTACCATGAAAGGGATGTGGTCTGATGTTCTTTTGGCTAGTGGTATCAGTAGTGTGGCAGGGAAAGACAGTGTCCAATGAGGCAAGATGAAGCACTAGTCTAATTGTTGTAGCAGTGGGGAGTCCTGCATATTGCTCCAGGTGTATTTCCTGTCTTTTAGGGGGGTTTCTACAAGCCCTAGCTGATTTATGGCTGCGTTGAATGTTTGCATGTCCGTGTGGTTTCCCCTGGTCTATTTCTATTATCCACTGATCGGTAATGATTGAAATCCCCGATAATGAGCCAGTCTTGATCATCGGTGATATTTAGTGAGGTAAACCAGTCCATGAAGTCTAGTCTTGGTTGGCCTGTGCACGGGTCGTATACTGTAGAGAACGTCCATTGTTTGCCATTTGTGTTTGATGTAAATTTGATGGTGATTGCAAATCGTCGTGTTTGTTCCACTATCCCTTGTAGGAGGTTGCCGTTCCAACCCACTAGGATTCCACCCGAGGCTCCTTGTGAGGGGGTGAAGGTGTATTGGTCAAAGCGCTTAGGTGCTATTTGTTTGATTAGTGAGCGGTGTATTAAATCTAATTTTGTCTCTTGGAGGCAGTAGATGATGCAGTTTGTTTCCTATATTTTGGCTCTAACTGCTTGTTGTTTGGTTGGGTTGTTTAGTCCCCGTATGTTCCAGTTTAGGAACGACCATGTCTGTGATGTTGTATTATGCATTGGGGTGTTTTGAGTAGCTTAGACGTTTCCTCAGACGTAATCTGAGGGGGGAACAAAAAATGTCCAGGCGCAAAATAGAAGGAAGAGAAATGCATAGGAACAAGGAGAGTACAAAAGGCAGTCGCGCTGCAGTGTTTATGGCTCTTGACCGGTGGGATGTTCCTTCTACTACTTGAGCTAGGTGGCCTATGGGATTGTTGGGAGGTGGCATCATCTGACGTACGCCACCGAAAACAAAAGTTGCGGGGACTCATTGATAAATTGACGTAGTCTCGCCCGCTGGTCCCTCTGGTGTCCTAAAAGCGGCGATCACCATCGTTGTGTGGACGCCGCAGCGGAGCGCTTATGCCTGCAGTTCCGATAGAGGAATGTGAGGGATGGGTTCTATAGCAGTTGCAATGTCGTGATTGGTTGGGAATTTAATTGGGCCTTGGAATAGTTTGCGCTTTGTTTTACCGCTTCGGTTTGTAGTTGGCGTGGATGCTGGGGCAGAATGTGATGCGCCGATCATCCCTCTGGTGAGTCTGGTTGGCATGCGCCTTCCTTCCCGCGCTGCAGAGATGCGTGGGCTCCGTCTAACTTGGTCCTGCGAAACCGGTGTTTGTCTGCGCAATGCTTTTTTGGAGGGAATGCAGACTATATTGTGGAATGAGGTGTTGATGGCGGCAGGTACCTGTGTGGGCTGGATGATCTGCTGCTGGGGGTTGCTGAGTACGGGCTCCTCGACGGAGGGGCCGATAGGTTCGGAGCGAGTGCGGCGCCGGTAGACTCTCCCGAAGCAGTTTATCGGGCGCCTCGGGGAAGCAGTAACCGGCGGTGTTTGGGTTGGAGCCAGCGCTCTGAACCTTCGTGTGGGTGTTTGGCCGCGGCGCGCTCCCATGGCGGAGGATTCCGCTTGGTCCTGGGCGGGCAGGCCTAGGGTAGGTCCCTGGTTGTGGGTCATCCACCAGGGGTTTTGTGCTGTAGGGAAGGCTGCAGCTAGGAGCCGATGGAAGGAGGCCGAGTCGAAGGGCCTCAACCAATCCGGTTGTATTGAGGGATCACCTTCCACAAATTGCAGCAGCTGGTCATTGTTGTTGTGGTAGTGGGTGTGCTGCTGGGTGATGTTGGCGTTGGAGGAGGCGGAGCTTGCATCTCCATCGGGGTTGGAGACAGCACTCAGGTCCAGTTGGTCCTGCGGCGGAACAGGCCAAGCTCCTTAGGCTATGTGGTTCTCCTGGTTGCCCTGCATCTCCACAGCTGCCGCATCCCAAACCGGGTCAGGGTTTGGGGCAGGGGGGAGAATGGGGAGGTGGAAGCCGTTGGCGTTGTCGTGGTTTGGCGGCGGCTGGGGGAAGGGATGGGGGTTTCCCCCCGGAGGTATATCATCTTCGCCCGGAGGGTTGTTGGGGAGAATGAAAGCCCCGTTGAGGATGACTATCGGGCAGAACCAAGAGAAGCCTTGGCCGTTCGCATCGCAGTGTCAGATGACGATGCTGCAGGGAACATTGTTGGCGCCATTGTAGAGGCACCTGCATAGCACGTAACCGTGCTGATCAGGCACGTTGTGCCAGGAGACGAGGTAGCCAAAGGTCGCCACCGCAGCGTCGATGTGCTGAACGTCTTGATAATCTAGGGGGAACCCTAGTATCATGATCCAGCCGCTGTGTGAATAGTCGGCCTGGCGCCTGTTGATGTCGTGGTCGTGGCGGGAGAAGCCGATGAGGTGGTTCTCCACGAAGAAGGGCTCGTCGCGAAGCACTATATCGCGGTGGTAGCCGGATTCAAGCCTGTATAGGCCAATCCCTAGAGGGGTGATGCAGGAGGAGATTACCCGCAGGCTGAAATCTTCTTCAAGGGCTTGGGCAATGAGGACACGAAACCAGTTATACTGTTCGTGGGGGATGAGGCCTTCGCGGTCTTCCGCAATGACGAAACCCTCATGGTTTCGGACAGCAGTGGTGCTGAAATGTACATTGGTGCGTGGGATTCTCTCATCTCCGCCCTCGTTGATGAAGTGGTGGCCATGGGGGAGGAACCTCTCGGAGTCTACTGGGAAGTTGGCCATGGGGTGCAAGGGTGTTTGATAGGTGGTGAGTTGTAGTGTGTTCTATTGGGGAGCACTGTGTGAAGGCGGGATGTTCCCGGTGGGGGCTATATATGGTGGCTGATGGGGGGTTTGTGCTTGTGGAGTTGGGTCTCCCGTGTACACGTGTGGTGCAACAGAAAGGGCGTCCTGGTTAAGCTGCAGAGGCATCGTTCCTCCCGTTCGTGCGGGACAGGTAGCCCGTTGGGATTCCACGCGGCGGTAAACCCGGGATTTTGCAGTGGTACTCCTCGTTCCTTGTGCGATTTTGGGGACCCAAACAAGGAAATGTCTGATGGTGGAAGAGCACACGTCGGCTCTGTGTCTAGTTTGCAGGCAGCGTAGACACGAGCTGTTGCACGACAATTATGGGTGAGATGGTTTTGACTGAAGCAACGTTTACAGCAGCAGTGAGGGGTTAGATTGCGAAGGTTGTAGGCGTCTTTGGTGCAAAGGGGTTTTGTAGGTTTTTTCTTGTAGGTGTAGCATGTCCCGTCGTTGCTAGTGGGCAGGCAATCGAGTGCTGGATTTATTTCATTCGGCGGCGTGGTTTGAATGTGGCCCGGATGTCGAAAGTCCACTTTGGTAGTAAATGCAGGGTGGTGTGTTTGCACGGAAGCCAGACGGTTTGGTCTGATCTTTTGTGGGCGATTATAGTGGCGGCCTCTTTTTGGATGTGGGTCCTGTTTCAAGCCGGTATGAGTAATATGACGGACAGGTGGGCCCTTTTCATGTATGAACTCGGTTCGAGGCCAGGTGGCTGGTTGGTGGGCCCTGTGTCTGTCTGAAATTTGAAATTGTAGACCCTTTCACAGGATGGACGGCGCAGCGCGGCTAGCCACCGTACGCCGGGCGGCCGACGCCGGCGAAGAAGTCGTCAATAGTTGGGCTATGTAGAGCTTTTGACTGATGTTGCAGAAGACCTTGGTGACCGGGATGTCGTTGTGGTTGGCAGCAGACCTGATGGGGCAATCTATCCGACCGACTCTGACGGATTGTCGATGTGGTGGGTGTTTGAGAATGGGGGGGGGGGGGGGGTATTCTGGGGCAGGGCTTTGTTCGGGGTTGGGGGCCGTGTTTGTCTGATAGGGTTGGCAAACGAGACTTGCTTCCATTGGCGGCTTTTTTTGCTGGGGACCGTCGACTAGAATGTTTCTTCTTCTTGATGCCAGGTCCGCACATCTCTTATCCAGTTTGGGTCGCCGTCGTACCAAGGGAAGAAGTAGACGTCGAAGTGTGGTGTGGTAACCCTAGTAAGGGAGCGTACCAACTTTCCTACATGGCGCGATGCCACCGCAAATCGAAAGTGGCGGTCCCGGGCTGAAAGTGCATCTAGGTTCCCCGTGGGTTTTGGATGATTGATGACGACAATTAAGTCGCTAATGAGCTCAAGTGATCTTAGCACAGGTATGGACTCAATTGGAGACGCAAACCCTCAAAAAGGAAAAGGAAGGAAACGGAGTCAACTCGAAGCGTAGAAACTAGGGTTTCTAGCGTGATTGAGTTAGACTAGCCGTAGCAATAGGAGGGTGTGTGTGTAAAGTGCATTGAGATCAAGTTTGGGAGCTCAAAGTGGTTTAGAGGTCAAACCTATGAAAGAAATGAGTGATTGAGTGGTCTGGCCGTAGGGCCGGACTAGTCCGTGCAGGTGGCCGGACTAGTCCGTTCCTGGCCGGCCAAGTCCGTTTCTGGCCGGACCAGAAGGGTCTGACTGAGATCGGACTAGTTCGTTTGTGGCCGGACTAGTCCGGGTAGCTGTGAGTGGGTTTTGGGGATGAAGTCCCAAAACCACGGACTTGTCCGTTTTGGACCGGACCAAGAGGTCCTGAGTGAGAACGGACTAGTCCGCCCGTGGGGCCGGACTAGTCCGGGTTGGCTAGAAAAGGTGCTTCTGTGGCTAAGTCTGGGAGGACCGGACTAGTCCGCCCTAGGGGCCAGACTAGTCCGTGGTCCTCAGACTAGTCCGTTTTCACACGGAGCAAAAGGCTCTGTGTGAGATCGGACTAGTCCGGTGTTGACCGGACTAGTCCGTTCTGGAAGTGACCGTTTAAATTTGAAGTTTGGCGGGTAGCGTGACGATAGTGTGTCAGCTGTCGGGACCTGACAAAGAGGTCAGTGGTCCCCTAGGCCGGACTAGTCCGGGCCAGTGGCCGGACTAGTCCGCCCTTTTGTTGAAGTCAGCAGTTTGGGCTTGGGACCCCTATAAAAAGGGGACCCCCGGCCTCATTTCGAATACCTTTGGAAAAACTCAAACCCTAGCGCCGCCACAGCCAACTTGGAGCACTCCTAAGCCTCCTTCTTGCCTACTTTCCCTCTAAAACTAATTCTTGAGTGGATTAGGGTTTAGTGAGGTGGAGAAGAGGAAGAACATCGCGCTTGTGCTCCCGGTTTGATCTCTTGCACTCGTTGAGTCTTTGTGGGCTGTGTATTGAGTTTGCTTTATTGTGTTGATCATCTTTGTGGTGTGGGAGCCTCAGTTTGTGAGAAGCCCCAACGAACTTTGTAATCACCGTTGTGATTAGTGGAGAACCAAGTTAGGCCCGTGCGGTAAACTTGGTGAGGGAAGGGTTGTTGGACCCGGTCCTTTTGTGGACTCATCAACGGGGACGTAGATTCCTTGTGTGGAATCGAACCTCGGGATAAAATCCTTGCCCCCTTGTGTTCTTCGCATTCATTCTATTGATTACTTTGTTCTAGGGTTGGTAGTCTCGTTTCATACTCCGCATTACTACAAACTTGTGGAAACTTGACTTGCTCTTGTGTAGGTTGTTGCTCAACTTGACTTAAACATTTACTCACTTGTAGCAAAGAGAAAATTCCTTAAAACTTGCTAGAAACATCTTTTTAGGGTTATTCACGCAAGCTGACCGGACTAGTCCGCCCCCTGACCGGACTAGTCCGCCCCCTGTGATTTAATCTTGTTTTATTAAGTCATTTGCAGGTCGATTAGCCTATTCACCCCCCCTCTAGGCAACTTTCAATTGGTATCAGAGCAGGACTCTCCACAAAGAGTCTAACAACTCGGAGAGATGGCCGGAGTGGTGAATGACGATGCATCGAGCAGCAACTACGAGGCGACCCGTGAGGAGACGCTGGCTTATCAAGATAAGCCAACGGACGATGAGGAGACTCGCCAACTCAAGGCGAAGCTCCGGGAGAAGTTGAACATCTCCAAGATTGATCCGTCAAACCAATCGAGTGGTGGTGGCGGAGCCAACTACAACCGGCAAGGGTTCAACTATGAACGCCTTGCCGCCAACAACCACTACCTGTCCATCCCATTGGGGAAACCTCCCCAATTCGATGGAACGGACTACGGTATGTGGAAACACAACATGAAGATCCACCTCGTGTCACTCAACCCAGCGTTGTGGCAAATTGTCATGACCGGGGTGGAGATTCCAAAGGATGAGGACAACATAACTCAAGAACAAGCCATCCTCATCCACCGCAACGCTCAAGCTGCGGGTGTGATCATCTCATGTCTCTCTAGAGATGAGTTCAACCGTGTCGATGGTCTTGAAGTGGCCAAAGACATATGGAACACCCTCAAGACGGCGCATGAGGGAAACCGAGTGGTCAAGGAGGCCAAGATCGAGCTCATCGAAGGAGAGCTTGGGAGATTCGCCATCTTGGATGGTGAATCCCCCCAAGACATGTACAACCGGCTGAAGGTGTTGATTAACAAGAGCCGATCATATGGCTGCACCAAGTGGACCGACCACGAGGTGGTGAAGAGGATGATCCGGGCATTCATGCCTAGGAACGTCTCTCTGTGCTCCATGATTCGGAAAAGCCCGGGGTTCACTCAAATGACCCCGGAGGAGGTCCTTGGGAGGATCATCAACCATGAAATCATGGAGAAGGAGGCGCTCTTCTACAACGACCTCCAAAAGTTCACCGCCTCCAAGATGAAGAACGTTGCACTCAAGGCAACACCCTCTTCAAAGGAGCAAGAGGAAAGTGATGAGGAGAGCCTCGACACCGATGAGGAAGAGGCCTTCTTCATCAACAAGTTCAGGAGGATGATGAGAAGGAAGAAAGGTGGATACAACCATGAGGGCAAAGGGAAGGAAAGAGCAAGGCCAAAATCAAGAAGGTCTTGCTACAACTGTGGCGAGTATGGGCACTTCATCGCTGATTGCCCACACGAAGAAACGAAGAAGAAGAAGGAAGGGAAGCCTCAAGAAAGGAGATTATTCAAGAAGAAGAGGCCCTCCGGACAAGCCCATTTGGGGAAGGAGTGGGACTCTAACGATGAGTCCTCCTCCGAAGAAGAAGAGGAGAAGATGGCCACCATAGCCATCGGGAGGAACTCCAAGGGAGGCAAGCTCTTCCCCAACCTCAACAACGACCACAAGCCTACTTGCCTTATGGCAAGGGAAGGAAAGAGAAAGGTAACATCTCATCCTTCCTCCCCAACTTCCTCACATGATGATTTTGATAGCGCTAGTGAAAATGAGCATATGTTTAAGGACATAAGCAAAAGCACCTTGCGTAGGATGAAGTTGCTTATGGATGAGATCTTTGAGAAGGAAGATCTCATCAACAGACAGGAGGACATGCTCATCCTTGAGAAGGAGAGATGTCAAGAGCTTGATGAGCTCCTTGAGCTCGAAAGAGAGAAGAGCAAGGCATTGGAACACGAACTTGCTCTTTGCAAGAAAACGTGTTCAAGTCTTGAGGAGAAGTCGATTGAGCTCAAGGATGAACTTGGAAGCTTGTCAAAAGCTAACAAGATCCTTGAGACTCAAGTTGAGTCACTCAAGAACAATGTAGCCTCTTCCTTCAAGAGCTCAACCCCCTCAAAGGCCTCATCCAAGGCAACATCACCTTGCAAGTGCTCCAACTTGATCCTTAAACTTAAGGATGAACTCAACCTAGCACAAGGCAAACAAGCACCTAAGGGTGCCATCTTTGACAAGGAAAAGGTGGCATATGCACGAAGTGCATTCACCAACACAAGACCACCCCATGTCAAGGATGGTCTTGGCTATACTAGAGGTGCAAGGCATAACGCCAAAACCTCCAAGTATGGCAAAGACATGATTGTCTTTGTTAAGGGGAGTTCATCCCAAACTAAAAATGAAAAGAACTCACCCTCTAGCAAAAACTTGCCTAAATCTGAACTGCATCATTTATTTCATGATTTTGATGCATCTTATGTGTTGAAGAAGAACAAACACGGCAAGGTGTTTGCTAGATATGTTGGGCCACTCCGCAAGAGCCCCAAGCCTTGCGTGTGGGTGCCAAAATGCCTAACCACTAACGTCAAAGGACCCAACTCCGCTTGGGTACCTAAAAGAAAGGCATAAAACTTGTTTTGTAGGCTTACTCCTCCGGTGGATCGAAATGAGTATTGGATAGCGGATGCACCAACCACATGACCGGAGAGAGAAGCATGTTCATAGAGTATGAGGAGAATAAGGACCCAAGTGAAGGAATCTTCTTTGGGGACAATAGCCAAGGGAAAATCCTTGGCTCCGGTAAAATTTCTATCTCCTCATTACATTCTTTATCAAATGTCTTGCATGTTGATTCTCTAGACTATAATCTCCTATCCATATCACAACTATGTGATGGAGGATATAAATGTGTGTTTACTAGTGAGGGAGTGAGTGTCATTAGAGAAGGTAATGACTCGATAGCCTTTAAGGGAGTGCTCAAGGGAAAGCTCTATCTTGTGGACTTCACCGCGGATAAAGCTCAACTTGACACATGCTTAATGGCAAAAGCCAACATGGGATGGCTTTGGCATAGAAGGCTAGCCCATGTTGGAATGAGGAACCTTCAAAAGCTCCTTAAGGGTGAGCATGTTCGTGGCTTAAAGGATGTAGTATTTGAAAAGGATAGGCCATGTAGTGCTTGCCAAGCGGGAAAGCAAGTAGGAGCTCAACACCCCTCTAAGAATATCATGACGACAACTAGACCTTTGGAGTTACTCCATATGGATCTTTTTGGCCCCATTGCGTACATTAGCATTGGTGGCAGCAAGTATGGTCTAGTCATCGTTGATGACTTCTCTAGATATACTTGGGTGTTCTTCTTGCATGATAAAAGTGAAACTCCCGGTGTCCTCAAGAAATTTCTAAGGAGAGCTCAAAATGAGTTCACCTTAAGGATAAAGGCTATAAGGAGTGACAATGGCACCGAATTCAAAAACATGCAAGTAGAAGAGTTCCTAGATGAGGAGGGCATCAAGCATGAGTTTTCCGCTCCCTATTCTCCACAACAAAATGGCATAGCCGAAAGGAAGAATAGGACGCTTATTGAGATGTCAAGGACAATGCTAGATGAGTACAAAACATCGGACCGGTTTTGGGCGGAAGCGGTTAACACCGCTTGCCATGCCGTGAACCGATTGTACCTTCATCGCCTCCTCAAGAAGACTCCTTATGAGCTTCTCATTGGTAAGAAACCCAATGTTTCTTACTTTCGGGTCTTTGGTAGCAAGTGCTATATCCTCAACAATAAGCCTAGGACTTCGAAGTTTGCTTCAAAGTCCGATGAGGGTTTCTTGCTTGGATATGACTCAAACACTCATGCGTACCGTGTGTTCAACAAATCCTCCGGAATTGTTGAAGTAGCACGTGACGTGGTGTTTGACGAAACCAATGGCTCTCAAGTGGAGCAAGTTGATCAACATGCCCTTGATCAAGAGGAACCTCCACTAGAAGCTCTAAGGAGAATGGCACTTGGAGATGTTCGCCCACAAGAACCATCTCAAAGCCCAAGTGACCATCATCATTATGAAGTAGGTCAAATCCCCATTGGACAAGTTGAAGATCCACTAGAAGCTCCCCAAAGTGATAATGAGAATGAAGATCAAGGGGGAGGCTTGGATCAAGGGGGAGACCAAAGTGAAGAAGATGAACCAAGTAATTCAAGAGGTCAACCCCCGCATCCTCGTGTTCATCAAAGTGTTCAACGGGACCATCCCGTTGACAACATTCTAGGAGATATCACAAAAGGAGTAACTACACGCTCACGTGTTGCAAACTTTTGTGAGCATTTCTCTTTTGTCTCATCCTTGGAACCACATAAGGTTGAAGATGCCTTAAGGGATCCAGATTGGGTAGTTGCCATGCAAGAGGAGCTCAACAACTTTGAAAGGAACAAGGTTTGGGAGCTTGTCAAGCGCCCTCAAGCTAATGTTGTTGGAACCAAGTGGGTGTTTCGCAACAAACAAGATGAGCATGGCGTGGTAACTAGGAACAAGGCACGACTTGTGGCAAAAGGATACTCACAAGTTGAAGGATTGGATTTTGATGAGACATTTGCCCCCGTAGCTAGGCTTGAGTCAATTCGGATATTACTAGCCTTTGCTACTCATCATGACTTCAAACTCTACCAAATGGATGTTAAGAGTGCATTCCTTAATGGCCCAATCAAGGAAGAAGTTTATGTAGAGCAACCTCCAGGGTTTGAAGATCAAAACTATCCTAACCATGTTTACAAATTGCGAAAGGCTCTTTATGGTCTCAAGCAAGCTCCTAGAGCTTGGTATGAGTGCTTAAGAGACTTTCTAGTTGAAAATGGTTTTAGGATAGGAAAAGCGGATTATACCCTTTTCACAAAGCACTTCAACGAGGATCTTTTTGTGTGCCAAATATATGTGGATGACATCATATTTGGTTCCACAAATAAGGTGTTTTGTGATGAGTTCTCCAAGATAATGACGGAGAGGTTTGAAATGTCCATGATGGGTGAGTTGAAGTTCTTTCTAGGATTTCAAGTGAAACAACTCAAAGAAGGGACGTTCATAAGTCAAACTAAGTATAATCAAGATATTCTAAAAAAGTTTGACATGGACAAAGCAAAACCCATCAAAACCCCTATGGGGACAAATGGACACCTAGACCTAACTGAGGACGGTCCAAGTGTGGATCAAAAGCTATATAGGTCTATGATCGGATCACTTCTCTATCTTTGTGCATCTAGGCCCGATATCATGCTAAGTGTGTGTATGTGTGCACGCTTTCAAGCAGCACCCAAGGCTTGTCATTTGACCGCCGTTAAAAGGATCTTGAGATATCTTGTACACACACCTACCCTAGGACTTTGGTACCCCAAAGGATCCAAGTTTAACCTCATCGGATATTCCGATGCGGACTATGCGGGGTGCAAAGTTGATAGGAAGAGCACATCGGGTACGTGTCAATTCTTAGGTCGATCTCTTGTGTCTTGGTCCTCTAAGAAGCAAAACTCTATTGCTCTATCCACCGCCGAAGCGGAATATGTTGCAGCCGGAAGTTGTTGTGCACAACTTCTTTGGATGCGACAAACTCTTAGGGATTATGGGATTAACCTGCGTAAAATTCCACTCTTGTGTGACAACGAGAGTGCAATCAAGATAGCCCATAATCCGGTGGAACACTCTAGGACCAAACATATAGACATTCGACACCATTTCTTGCGAGATCACTCAATGAAGGGAGACATTGAGATTTCTCATGTGAGGACGGAACATCAACTTGCGGACATCTTCACCAAGCCTCTTGACGAGAAGCGTTTCTGTGAGCTAAGAAGTGAGCTCAACGTGTTGGATTCTCGGAACGTGGCTTAAACCACATTCCTCATATATTTTGAGCCACATTTCGAAAAACTCCTCTCTATGTCGATTTCTCCTCAATTTGTTTGAGAAATCTATTTTCTTCATGAAAATGTCCATAAGTTGTTCCTTATTGACTCATAATCATGTTTGTCATGTTTTCCTTGCTATATCTGTCCAAAAGGACTTATCTTTGTGGACAAAACCCAAATATATCGTTTTTCAGCCCTGCTGGACCGGACTAGTCCGCCCCTATGGCCGGACAAGTCCGGGTCAGACTAGTCCGCGGCCAGTCCGCACACCGGACTAGTCCGTCCTTCCACCGGACAAGTCCGGACCCGGACTAGTCTGGGTCTGGTCCGCAGACCGGACTAGTCCGGCCCCTCAACCGGACTAGTCCGGCCCCTTGGGGACTTAAACCCCCAGGCGGCCCGGACCCCCTCTCTCTCTCTCACTTGTCTCTCTAGCTTCCACGCGCGCACAACCGCCCCCAAATCGGCGATTTTGCGCTCCAACCACCAAAACTAAACTCCAATCCGCGCATCGAAGTCCTTGGGATTGAGGGATCACTTCCCCGCGCTCCACCTTCGAGATCCACGCCGATTTCGACGACTCAAGCGGATTTTTGAAGGTATTTCACCGTTCCTCAAAAACTAGCCCCATTCTTGATTCTTCAAGTTTTTGATAGGAACACCTTCATTAATGTTGTTCTATACACCCTTGCGATCATAGCCTAGGAGTATTGCGCATTGGTTCATAAATTTTTCGATGAATCAATTAGGGTTAGGGTTCTTCCTGTGTAACCCGGACTAGTCCGGCCACCAGGCGGACAAGTCCGTTCGGCGGACTAGTCCGCCCCTGGGGCGGACAAGTCCGGTTTGCACAGGGCAAACCCTACTTCTAGTTGGTTCTCGAGATCTTTTTGGCAATACTTCTTCTTCCTAGGCTCATATCTTCCTCTCTCTATCCTTTGCACAGAATGTCGAACTCCGAGCGCTCTCCTCCGCGTGTCAACCTCGAGGGGCGTACCAAGGCCCAAATTGCCGAGGCAAGGACCAAGGCTGCACTTTTAGAGGCGCAAAAGGCAAAGGAAGAGAGGCGGCTGAAAGCCCTCGAAGCCTCCAAAGTTGCAGCTAGCATCTACAACGAGGAAGAAGCCATAGCTCGAGCAACCGCAGAGTCTCTAAATGAGCTGAGGAAGAAGAAAAGGGAAGATAGGGAGGCTCACAACTCCAGAGCCGCTGAGGCCAATGCCCCCAAACGGAAGAAACTCGTCACCGTTGGCGAGAAGGCGAAGGGCAAGGAGCCAGCCCAAATAGAACCTGAGCCCAGGGTCGAGCGTGACCCCAAGAAGGGAAAGGCTCCGGCTCCAGTCGAGCCGAAGAAGAAGAAGCCCTCTATCAAGGTGCCAGCCAAGAAGGCACTCGGAGGAGTGTTGATTCGTGAAAAAGGGAAGGCTCAGGCTGTTGAGCCTCTGGTGATGCACAGTCCAGCACGGAATCCAAACCGTCAGCCCAACCTCTCAGCTAACACTTTCAAAGGAAAAGGAGCTGAGAAGGCCAGGAGGCTCAGAGACGAGAATGTCTATAAGTATGAGAGGTCCACCGCCGACCCTCGGTTCTGGTGTGACTTCCACTGCGATTACTATCGCCTCGTCTACATGAAGATGAAGACTCCTGTGACTGATGCCCAGTGGGTTGACTGGGACTACATGGCTCAGAAGAAGCATGCTACATTTGATGCTGTGATCAATGCAGCGGAACGACATGGAATCAAGGATATCATGGGTTTCCAGTACGACTGGAACATTGAGGTGATTGTGCAATTCTACACGACCGTCTACTTTCACTCTTTTGGCAATCGCCGGATGTCATGGATGACAAATGGAGAGCAGTACACAGTCACATTTGAAGACTTTGCCAAGGTTTTAGGATTGGAGGAACACCTTGAGCATGAGATCATCATCTCCAACCTCAAAGCCCTAGATCGAGATGCCCTTGACTTCATGTATCCAGGCCATCTTCCTTATGAGGCAGGACTGGCAAGAAATATCAAGCCATTTTTCAGTGTGCTCAACCGCCTTCTTCGGAAGACCATTGCCCCGAAGGATGGAGATGCCGGAGTCATCCAGGGTAACTTGAGGCATTTGCTTGTGCTGATAGATGGGGAAGAAAGCTTCAACCTAGCTGAGTACATCTTTGATGACATCTTCAATATATCTCATACCCCCAACAGGTCTTGTGGCTATGCTCCTTATGTGATGTGCCTAATTGAGAAAGTCTCCGGAATTACCTTCCAGAAGGATGTCACACATAAGAGACTGCGTCCTCAGATTCCCCTGCCTCTGCCTGTTCCTCCTCGTCGCAAGAATGCGGATCCTCCATCTCGCCCCGTGGCGCCTCCATCTCCGCCTCCGCCTCAGTCCATGAGTGCGTTCTTCAAATGCTTCAAGGCCATCTTCACTTCTTGCCGGAAGCAAGAGATCCGCGCTCAGAGGGCACACAAGCGTCAAGAGAAATATCTTAAGGCGGTGTGCGACAAGCTGGAGGTCCCAATGTCCTCTCCGGAGGTGAGTGATGGGGAAATCACTCCCTTCCCCACCTTCACCGCCGATGAGCTCGCCCAGCTCCAAGAGGATGGAAGCTCCTCTCGGGCTGCTCCCTCGGCAAGGAACTCCGACGACGACGACGACGATGTCGATGATGAGGACGACGTCGAAGATTCCGAGGCCACGGAGAGTGGAAGTGGCGAAGACGAGGACTAGTTCTTAGGTCTTAGCTCCCTCCCTTCTTTTCCTTTTTGGTGCCTTGATGCCAAAGGGGGAGAGTTAAGGGGGAGTTAATCTTTTGTGGGTGTGTTTTGTGATCTTTTGTGGGTGTGTTTTGTGATGTATGACTGTCATGTAACATATTTATGCTCTTGGATGTTTACATTTGTGCAAGACTCGTTATTGTTGCTTACTATCAATATATTGCTCTTATTGTCAATCTTATGAATGTATTGATGTTATTCATGTCTTGACACAAACTGTTGAGCACATCACGTAGGCACCCCACCATAACGTGTGTGGGTATGAAAGAACTTCTCCATCTCTTTTACATATTGCATACTTTGAGGGGGAGTCATTCATACGCACACATGTTATGAAAACCAAACTTTATACTCTTATTTGTGAAGGACTTAATGTGTTGTCATCAATCACCAAAAAGGGGGAGATTGAAAGTGCATCTAGGTTCCCCGTGGGTTTTGGATGATTGATGACGACAATTAAGTCGCTAATGAGCTCAAGTGATCTTAGCACAGGTATGGACTCAATTGGAGACGCAAACCCTCAAAAAGGAAAAGGAAGGAAACGGAGTCAACTCGAAGCGTAGAAACTAGGGTTTCTAGCGTGATTGAGTTAGACTAGCCGTAGCAATAGGAGGGTGTGTGTGTAAAGTGCATTGAGATCAAGTTTGGGAGCTCAAAGTGGTTTAGAGGTCAAACCTATGAAAGAAATGAGTGATTGAGTGGTCTGGCCGTAGGGCCGGACTAGTCCGTGCAGGTGGCCGGACTAGTCCGTTCCTGGCCGGCCAAGTCCGTTTCTGGCCGGACCAGAAGGGTCTGACTGAGATCGGACTAGTTCGTTTGTGGCCGGACTAGTCCGGGTAGCTGTGAGTGGGTTTTGGGGATGAAGTCCCAAAACCACGGACTTGTCCGTTTTGGACCGGACCAAGAGGTCCTGAGTGAGAACGGACTAGTCCGCCCGTGGGGCCGGACTAGTCCGGGTTGGCTAGAAAAGGTGCTTCTGTGGCTAAGTCTGGGAGGACCGGACTAGTCCGCCCTAGGGGCCGGACTAGTCCGTGATCCTCAGACTAGTCCGTTTTCACACGGAGCAAAAGGCTCTGTGTGAGATCGGACTAGTCCGGTGTTGACCGGATTAGTCCGTTCTGGAAGTGACCGTTTGGATTTGAAGTTTGGCGGGTAGCGTGACGATAGTGTGTCAGCTGTCGGGACCTGACAAAGAGGTCAGTGGTCCCCTAGACCGGACTAGTCCGGGCCAGTGGCCGGACTAGTCCGCCCTTTTGCTGAAGTCAGCAGTTTGGGCTTGGGACCCCTATAAAAAGGGGACCCCCGGCCTCATTTCGAATACCTTTGGAAAAACTCAAACCCTAGCGCCGCCACAGCCAACTTGGAGCACTCCTAAGCCTCCTTCTTGCCTACTTTCCCTCTAAAACTAATTCTTGAGTGGATTAGGGTTTAGTGAGGTGGAGAAGAGGAAGAACATCGCGCTTGTGCTCCCGGTTTGATCTCTTGCACTCGTTGAGTCTTTGTGGGCTGTGTATTGAGTTTGCTTTATTGTGTTGATCATCTTTGTGGTGTGGGAGCCTCAGTTTGTGAGAAGCCCCAACGAACTTTGTAATCACCGTTGTGATTAGTGGAGAACCAAGTTAGGCCCGTGCGGTAAACTTGGTGAGGGAAGGGTTGTTGGACCCGGTCCTTTTGTGGACTCCTCAACGGGGACGTAGATTCCTTGTGTGGAATCGAACCTCGGGATAAAATCCTTGCCCCCTTGTGTTCTTCGCATTCATTCTATTGATTACTTTGTTCTAGGGTTGGTAGTCTCGTTTCATACTCCGCATTACTACAAACTTGTGGAAACTTGACTTGCTCTTGTGTAGGTTGTTGCTCAACTTGACTTAAACATTTACTCACTTGTAGCAAAGAGAAAATTCCCTAAAACTTGCTAGAAACATCTTTTTAGGGTTATTCACGCAAGCTGACCGGACTAGTCCGCCCCCTGACCGGACTAGTCCGCCCCCTGTGATTTAATCTCGTTTTATTAAGTCATTTGCAGGTCGATTAGCCTATTCACCCCCCCCCCCTCTAGGCAACTTTCACGGGCCATGGTGACATGGAAGCCCCCCGAGGTGCCGCCAAGGGCGGCGTGGAGGGCCCAACCAACGGACTCCTCCGTTAGCCGGAAGGTGAAACGCCGGAAGACGACTAGGAGGAAGAAAGCACCTTCTATGGAAGAGGAGGGATGGTGGACCAAAGAGGAGAGTAGGTGGAGCACCTTATGTTGAAAGTTTTTCCCCGTTGCGAAGTTCCAGTTGCTGATGTCGACCGCCGGTCGGTCGTCGTCGCCGTCCATGGTGCCGCGGAGGCGCCGGGTCGTCTGGAGCGGGAGAAGGTCAGGCGAAGAGCTATGCCGTCGGTAAAGCGAGAGAGGACTCGGCAACGGGGGGCAGTTGGTAGGCGAGGGGGGGGGGGGGGGGGGGGGGGGGGACGGGAGCAGGAGCGCCATTGTGCTCTGGCTGTAGAGCTGTTGAGCATCACTGAAGGTTTACAGGATTAATGTTTTGTCTTAATTTTTCCTCCTCGTGGAAGTTTGATGGATTTGCTCTGGCTCAAGACTGCTCATGATATACAGCACGGATGGATTGTTAATACAGGTATAATGGTACATAAACGGTTTGTTTTGGAAGCTTGTATGAGCTCGGGATTTCGTCAGTATACAGATCATGGGCGAGCAGATACTGCTGCGCTTTCACTGTCGGATTTGACTCCTTGCCGTGCATGGACTCGTTGATTTGAAACCTCGCTACTGATGCTCCGAGGCGATGGAGCGAACGCATGCATCTGACACAGGGAGTACATTCCACAGTAAGAATGATACTCGGTGTCAATCGCAAGAACCAAGCGAGTTTCAGTTCAACCTTCGGCTGAATAGGGTGTGTCAATTGCTCTTTAGACACACTTAGGCCGGTTTTCATAGTTTGAACTCAGGATAGCCAATAGAAAATCTTTGCAAATGCCGGTGACCGAGCTCTGGTACTGGAAATGTCTAGGAAACACAATTCGAATTGCTTGACTCGAAAATGGCAGTGCTAGCCTCCATGTAGTAACTTTCCAAAATATACTTTCTGATTTCTATTTTGAGGTGCTATTGTCACTTGTTAGTAGGATGATCATTTCAGGACAAAAAACAGTAAAAAATACTTTACGCTCCAACTAAGTTCCATGTGCCACAGCAGCCGCACGTGAAGACTAATCCAAAACAGTTTGTCGAGGTGTCTAAACTGACACCTCTTCCGGACCTATTCGAGAGCAGTCCGCGGAGGTTCGATGTATATTTGAGGGGCTTAGTCCTAACAAGATCAAGCGCAGTGAACGATGAACACAAGGGATTTACGTGGTTCGGGCCGCCTGAACATAATACCCCACTCCACGGTGGTTTGTGTGTTGTATTGCTTGAGTCTGTATCTCAGTCTGAACGAAGTTGTCTAAATCGGTGGCCGCTCGGTGCTTTATAGTCTAAGGTCGAGCAGCTTACACGTGGGGCCCGACAAGTGGCCTCGGGTATACCGAATCCTCCCTAAGATCTGGGAATAAATGTTATCTCCTGACAACAGCTTCAATGTGCCACCTGTCCATATCCTGCTGCAGGGCTACGAATAGTCCTCTCATCATGGTCGGTCATGTCTTGTCTGTCCCATCGGAGCTTCTCATTGGCCCGTCGTACGTAGTAGTTCGGCTCTGACCAGTTATGACAAGACCGGCCACAGTCCACTTGACTTATGAGTGCGAGCTCCCGCTTGCCTAGGGAACATGCGCGTCCTAGCTTTGACATCCCGAGCACGTCTCCCTTCTCTAAACCTTCCGTGAGAAAGCTCAGGCTCGGTGCCGCCTAACACGTGGCACCTCCCGGATCTTACCTCAGCGGGACGCCCAGTTCCGGGAGATTGGGTTTGGAGCTGTTGGGAACTAGCAGCGTCAGACCCTCTTGGGAACTAGCAGCGTCAGACCCTCAGTGGAACGTCCGGGTTCAGGAGGTTGGATCCGAAGCTGCCGAGATTGTCACAGTATCAGACCCTCTTTCCAGGAGGGGAGGTTCGAAGCCGCCGTCCTAGCGGCCTCGCCGAATCATTCCCCGGCGAGGTGGTGGGCCCAGGGCCGCGATCGGCGTGGAGGCACTGGACTTTCCCTCGACGGGAGATGCTATTGTACCACTTGCCACATAGCCTTCTGGGCCCATGTCTAGCCTCATCCCCGTGGACGGTGGGCTCAATGTTCATTTATCCCTATACCCAGGGATACCCGGTTCGCACACAATCATATGCCCGTAAAATTTTAGAACCCCTCTACCGTCCTAAGACCATCCACAGTGACGTACTATAAAGCATACTGGATACACTGTTTCGCGGTATAATTTAGAATACGTACTGTAAAAGTTGAAGGTTGAAGGAGAATAGTGTATAGAGTATGCTTTAAAGTACACTGTTGCGGATGGTCTAATGCCAAACATTAAGTTCTCCTTTAAGTCCTAATGGCAAGTATTATAACCTTCACAAAAAATGACAAGTACTATAAAACCGGACTAAGTAACTTTTACACCTCAAACAAGTGCTAATCACTGACTCGCTAAAGGTAGGAGTGGTGCACACGGCGCAGCAGAGCAAACTACACTCTCTACTGTAGCAAAGAGGCAGCGCTACTGGTAGATTGTAGAATGCCTAGATGGCGAGGGCTGAATCCACAACGTACGGCCAAAAACACGTGAAATGGCCGATACGAAGCCGGTGTTTAACTCCGGAAGTGAAGAAATCCCACCCAAATCCACGGTGTACCAATAAACAAGTCACGTCATGTGTAGTGTACCAACAGAAAGAGAAGTTTAATCAAGATCCTCTATTAATAAACAACAATGATCTATATACACCAACTTTCTCAACAAAATAGCCCTTCAAAAATACGACACGAACCAGGTGACAGGACGAAACAGGCTCAACCAACTGTAACAAAATATGGGTGCTTAAAACCACCAGTAGACTGCCGCGCACAAAGCTCCACAGCTGGTCCATATACACCTCTAACTTTCTCCGCTATGTTGCATCGACGGCTAAACTAGTTATGCAAACTGAGCCTAACTAGTAACTATTACTCTTATGCACAATCCTTATCTACGGATCTGTACGTCTGCTTTCATCTTCACGAAATACTATACAACGAGCTGTTTCAATCTCCTGCACCGAGCGAGATGGGTATGTACGTCAGTCAAACATGCCTATTTCAATCATCGAATCTTCAGTTAAACCCTGATCCGTCATGTCTGCTCGGTTGAAACTGAAGGGGGCTGGTTTTGTTCGATAGGTTTCATGGATTTTGGGGGAGGGCCACATAAACTCAACACAACCTGTAAGTTCCAGTAATTTATTAGCAAAAGTTTCTCAGGGGAGAGTTGAAGAAAAAAGATATATGCTTACTGGTAAAAAGATTAGACCGTGCAGGAAGCCAATGAGTACTAGCGCCAAATACATTTGAAAGTAATAGACCTGTAGTCATATGGGTATTAGTAAGCCGTGTCTAGGCTCGACCAGCATTTTTTGGGATTAAATCCGGATTCAGTAGTACATACCACAAAAACTTCAGATTTTGCAAAACGTAAGACAATAACTCCCACAAGTTTGGTCAAGGTGATTCCGCTGAAAAGCCAACAAGTGTGTCAGGCCAAGATTATATATATCAGTACTGCTCTGATGACTAAATATGAAAAGCAACTGCAGTATTTTTATTTGCAAGAGTGAAATTCATTTGATGAAATGTACATTCAACTCGAAACATCTACGAGCACAAGCGTGCAACACTTGCTCATGCACGTATATGCATAAATCCAATTAATACAGCACAAGATGAGAACAATTTAAACATTCAAGTAATTGACCTTAAATGTTCTTCCTGTTCTTATTTCGTCAGGGTATCAGGGATGCCAAAAAACTGTAAGCAAGAATGCTATATCTAACCTGAATACAGAAGCACCCATCGTGGATAGAGCTTGCCTTGCACGAGTTTCTCTGTCCCCAATGCCGATCTATGGAGGGAGGGAGAGAGAACTCAAGTGTTAAGTCATGGTGGCATGGTGCAGATTGTGGAAAGAACAGCAGAGACGAGCATGATTTAGAAGTATGTTAACATCAGAAACATATATGCTCTATCCTTGTATGAGTGGTTGGGTGACAGCAGAACTTATCCCAACTCTTGCTACGAATATATGCAGACAGCACATGAGTATATTCAAGTAAAATGCCTTCACTTTAATTCTGATGTCAATGTTTATAAATGATCCAACTGTTCATACACAATAATTAAATGTTCTCTAGTGCAAGTGTGTGCAACACAGTTGGTAAAAGTGACCTGAATAGCATGTTATATCTTCATGCTAAACATTCACATGCATTTTACTATAACACCATTCAAGAACACTAGATCAATTAGCTAAAGTTAGAGATTTTCAACAATTACAGAACTCAGCAAAAATTAAAAGGTTAAGAACCAATATTTCCATAACAACAATGCACTTACCATAAAGGCATGTGTGATATGAACACAGAACTCAACAGCAATTCCTATTGACATAACCAGGTTTACAACAGAAATTGCATTGAGCTGAATACCAAGGATGGCCATGACACCCTGCCAATGATTTTAAGGGGAAAACAGAAATATTAGTTCCAACAACATGTAACATTGTTGAAGACCGAATGAATCTGAATAATGAACATCACTACTACTGAACTAAAACTGTGCTATGACTCACTATCACCCAACACAAGCTTTACATATACAAACACCAGGGAGTGACTGCCAATAATGAGTGGTAATGTGGAATGCCTTTGTCAGGTTATGTATAAAATATAAATGTTTCTCTTTTTCATTAGTATTTAAGGTTGGTATTTACACATTGTAGAATCAGCAGAGGGTAACAGATCCACATGTTTCACCAATAGTTGATGAGTGCTATGACTTTTTAATGCTAGGTTCAGCTAATTGCTACAAAAACACAATACAGCACTGGAAACAGAAGCAGTCTATTCCTATAAATTTAAAAATATATTTAGTTCAAAGGAGTACTTTATCTTGTATGAGGATCAAACATACCATCAAATCCAAGACAATCATGCCTAGCACAATTAAAATGATTGATGAAGCCCATAAGCTGAAACAAGTAGATATGCAATATTAAAATCTAGTGAACTGGAATAGCAATTGAAATAGCTGGCACCCGGATTTGAAATGGGCTTGCTGACCTGCTAGTGACTATGAAGCAAACAACAAATATTGTACCTGTAATTATGTTGGCAAAACAATGAGCTTCATCAGACAAAAATGAAATTAAAGATTTTATTACATGCTCATGACTCTGTATGATAGTTCACTCAAAATATGAAACAACTATTATGTAAAGAAACCATTGGCACAAAGTATTTCCCCTTTTTAGTGTTGATTAATACTAGCATGGGTTTGGCAGTGATAGTCAGCTCACATAACACTGCGAAAACAGTTCATAACCTTGTTCAGGGGTTCAGCAAAGCTGGGAACTCACGATTCAAGTAAAATTGCCTGTAAATTTAATAAAAAAAAACAGCCTAACTTTATATATTGCAATCCATATACATTGAAAAAAAAACAATCTATAAAAATAAGATCTAGTTGATAAAACTTGATTATAAACTAGCACACAATAACCAACTTTCCTGTAATGTAATATGATGTTGCAGAAAGATGGAGATATCAATGAATATGTTAGTCATAGAATCAAAGTGGTGGTTGAAGTGGCGTCAAGCTTTTGGTATCCTCTGTGATACTAGGGTGCCAAATGCTAAAAGGTGCAAACTCTATAGGACAGCGATCCGACCGTCCATGTTATATGGAGCAGAATACTGGCCTACTAAAAGATGACAAGTCCAACAACTAAGTGTAACAAAGGTGCATATGTTGTGATGGATTTGTGGCCACAAAAGAGACCGGGTTTGAACAACGACATACGAGAGAGGTTAGGGGTGGTGCCAATTGAGGAAGCTTGTCAAACATCGTTTGAGATGGTTTATGTTGGAGTGTATAAGTGAATTGCCTACTCTTCCCTATCAGCTTAAGCTTTTAGGTGCAACTGGTCAGCTTAACATGGTATCAGAGCCAGATGTCTCGAGTTCGAATCCTGGCGGGCGCAAGCCCACTCCTATTTCCACGTTAGAGGCCCGAGGGAGCCTCACGTGAGGGAAATCGTTGGAGTGTATAAGTGAATTTCCTGCCCTTCCCCATCAACTTAAGCTTTTGGGTGCAACTGGTCAGCGCTCACAGACAAACCAAAAGGATCAAACTCAATAGAAACATGATTGTCAGTGGTAAATCGACGAACATAAAGAAGATTATGAATGATGTCAGGAGCAACAAGAACATCTTTGAGTCGGAAAGAACCCGAAGAACCCAAGTCACCTACTGAGGTAACTGAAAGAACAGACCCATTCCCAACAACGATAGAGGAAGGGTGAGAGGGGCGGGAAGAGTGGGTAGAAGAGAGTATACCAGCATCAGGAGTGGTGTGGTACGAAGTGCCGGAATCAGCAACCCAATCAGCACCGGGTGGAGTGAGAGTCATCGTGCTGAAAGAGGAGGCCAGCTGCTGACGGTCCCACCCGTCAGGAGTGGAGTGCGGCGCCGAGGACTCAGTGTCCAAGCCCCAGTAACTGGAAGGTCCAGTGACAGGGTAGCTCGACCCAGCAGTGGTCGGAGTCCACTGTCCACCACCATGCGCGGGAGTAGTCACGTAGGCCGCCTGAGGTCGCACCGGGCGTGGTGGTGGGAGACCCGGAGACGGCCCAGACCACATGACGATCTGGCCAGTCCACGGGTTATAGGGTGTGGGCCAGGATGGCAGACCACTGGAACCAGTGCCACCCTGAGCGGGGCCACCACCCGAACTAGTGACAGCTCCGCCACTAGTACCTCTGCTGGCAGGGGTACCACCTCTGCCAACGGTGCCTCCACCGCCACAAGTGTTGTCACGACCACCGCGCTTCCGACCACCACGACGACGATTGCCACCCCCGGGGTTGGCAGGAATCCCTGGGATGGTAGGTGGGCGCGCGAGCGGTCCTCCGGAGGTAGGGCGGGAGGGATGCCCAGAGCCGTAGAAGGCTGTGGCAGTCGAGGAGACGACAGGGCCTGCAGAAGTGATCTCCTCCAGCTCGAGATTAGACCAAACCTTGTCGAAGGTCGGGAGTGGCTCCTCACGAAGAATCACTATCCGAAGGTGGGAGTAGCGCTCGTTCAGGCCCTGCAGGACCTGAAGAACGAGAGAGGTCTCCGGGACAGGGTCACCAAGGTCGTGAAGGGCATCCGCCATACCCTTCATCTAGCAACAGTAGGCGGAGACCGACAGGTCCCCCTCAACAGCAGCTGCGAACCGCACCCGGATGTGAAGAGCTCGGGTCACACGGTTCCCCTGGAAGTGTTGCTCGATGATGAGCCACGCCTGACGAGCCGTGCCACCACCACGTCGCCCCACAAGGTCTTGCATCTCATCGGAGAGATAGCCAAGAACCCAGGCAAGAACCAAATTAGAGGATAATTGGGGATTAGGGTTTCATTGACTGACAGTCTAGGGTACATATAGAGCCCACATGGGCTAGTTACATGGGCCTAGCCCAATATACTCACACAATACAGTCCAACAAGCGCATAGGAGCTTCACAGTTTAGATATGTCTAACGGAGGCCTCCAGAAGCACCGGCACGTAGCGGGATAATAAGATGTCCAGATAATGTAAAGAAAGACAGAGGAAGACCAAACTTGACTTAAGAGCATGAAAACTAGCAATCCACGTGCGAGCTTCCCCATTTTTAGCATAACCCTTTCTCAACTTTCATTTGTTCTTCCCTTCATTTCTCTTTTTGTTGGTCCTTGTGGGTTTCATTTCTAGCCTACCCCAACTCGTTTGTGATTAAGGCTTTGTTGTTGTTCAATATGATGAATTATTTCCTAGAGAAAATAATAAAAACAGTACAGCAAAATAAACCCGATGTTGTGTATCTGTATTCATATTATGATACTAACTTAAGATAATTTGACTTTTATTTGACATCAAAACTTATACTGGTAGAAAATTTTCAAGCACAGAAAGAGGGATCTCTGTGGCAAATACTCCCTCCAAAGAGGGAGTATCTCATAAGACAACACTAAAGGAAACCGATGAATTGTGAATCTAGTAACTAACCAAGGCAAACACAAATGTTCATGATAGCTGTCTTCCATACGCTTAGGTATTGCTCAAAGAATATATAGAACACAGAATATGGGAAAATTTGCATCTGCACAAACAAGACATATTAGAGACTTTATTAGAAAAGGTACAATATAGAAAAATCTCAGAATTATCAGTGTGAAGCACCGGGCATTTACTATTTCATGCACCTCAGCTGAAAAATACAACTTGCGCAATGAACTCTTCACTCTTCAATTGAGTCACAAATGCTAAAATTAAAACTAAGATCCAAATGCAGTATTGCAGTATGATCTAATAGGAAGGCTACATTAACTTGTCTATTGATGCATGCTGTAATTGCTAAAAGAGACAAGTGCACAATCTATTTTTCTTTAGTAGGTCGCAGGAGTGAGAACATCAAGACAGTAAATACTATCCAGCCACTGTAGTATATTTTTTGTCATGAAAAATGTTACTATTACTTATATCAGAAAGCAGCAGTACTTTGTGTACGTTTCATTGATATTGTCATGGCTGGAAAAAAAACTCGTAGCATAAATACCTGTAAATCTTCAGATATTTTAGAACTGAAGTCCCGGGCAGCTCTCATTGAGTTAACATAGTCACTCTAGAATAAGAAGGGCTATTTAAATGAGGCAAGATTGAAAAGGAAATACGAGGAGCACCATAATGAGTCGCATGCACAACCTGCTTATTAAGGGGAGTATGGTATGTTCGGAATGCCGATGCTTGTATAATGCCACTTTCGTAACCTGAAAAAAAAAAGGATTGTCAAGAACCCTAATCCACAACCTGCTTAGTGGAACTTTATAAGCCAAATGTGGTTTGAGGTCCTAAAAAATATAGACATTCTTTGTGTATAATCATAATGTGCCATACGCACCACTGAGGTTCAAACTTGTAGAATACGCTCCTTTCCCCCCTTTAGAACAATCACTCGATGGCAATGCATCAAGAAACCATGGCAGCTTGTCTCTGAACTGTGCTGTGGATGGACGCCCATTATGCAAGTCTGAGTGTAGGAAGCACTAAGACAATAGCATGCCAAGTAGATCAGACACACTCTACTTGCAATATATAGTAATGTATTATTGTGTGTGTGTATATATATAGTAATGTAAGGATTGTGGTTGAATCTTACTATTACATGCATTAAGAAATGACTGATAAAGGAATGGAGGTCACAGATATTACCGTTGTACAATTATTGCAGGCTCCGCTTCCACTGCATGGAGGCTGTAAAGTAGAATTTTAAATGTTATTTACCATACCCGTATGATGAGATACTCTATAGTTTGTGAGAAATACATGTGGGAATAGCTTCATCTGGGAGTAGGAAAAAGCTTCCTAGGATAATTCCCTTTTACTCCGAAGTGTAGAATGGCATTCCTCAAATTAAAAAAGGTCCTAAAATAGGCAACGGTTGCAAGTTGAATATACAACACATCTTATGCTAGTTCTTTAGCAAAGACCATCATGTAACCTGCAGTAATAAGGCAGAGAGGCACTATTCCTTTGTTGTGCTTGCCTAGCAGTTTGTCCCTTCAAATATCAATACCTTTTGTAGAACAAAAATGCTGTGATGTGACCATTGACCAGTTAATCTTTTACTGTTTAATTCTATCATCATTTTTTCTTTCTCTAGAAAAATAATTTTTCACTGATTCAGATAAAATTCGTCTTTGCTCTGGCACTGCAAATATGTATGCCAAGTAAAAGTAATAACCTGATCATCTGGAGGGCAGTAATTTCCATTAACGAATTTCCTACAGCATCCAAATGCTTCAGGAGACATCCATGTTAGGAAGTCATCAAGCCATGAAGCAGCAGGTTTAGCAATGTAACTAGACTCCGGGGATAGTGACTGTCTTGCTATCTGCAGTAATTGTATTACATGGAGTCAATATTTTATCAAATGATCTACTGAACCTGATGCTCAGTTTCCAGTGTGCATGGGGTAGCCATATAGTAAAGAAGCTCATCTCTGAAATTGTGGTGTGCTACTACAATAATTTTTTACTTAATATTTAAGGAACAAAACTTTATTGACAAAAAAGATAGCTAATAATATACCTCATTCAGCAGAGAGTTCGAATTGCATTGGTTGATCGAACATATACGATTTGTATGATCCGATGTTGAGCTGGAAAATACAATATAATAGATTAGAATTTTGACTATCTTTATTAAGTTTGAAGATCCTGCATCCTGAGGTTCTGGTTTCGAATCAGTCTCCTTGCAAAATAAGCAAGGAAAAGACTGCCTACAAACTCCCTTCCCCAGATCACATTATGTGTGGGAGCTTTCAGCAGTAGGTACGCCCTTTTCTGTTAAGTATTGTGATGAATCCTCCTTCTTGGTGTGCGTAGAGGAGAACGATTAGCAGATGTGATTGTGAGTTAGAGCGCAGAGGGTATCTGGTGGGGAATAATTGGTTGTCGCCTGGGCTGGAAGAGGTTCCAACCAGGGCAACCAAGAAAAACGCCCAAGTAGGGTTCATATTTCTCCTGATGCCTACTACAGACTAGTCGATAGCCTCTTATAGAGGTACAGGCGCCCTTATTCAGGTTCTGGTAGAATCCTACTTTGAAACATACTTGAATCCTACTCTGAAACAGACTTGAATCCTACTCAGAAACAGACTCCAGCAGACTCAACAAACTCCAAACTGACTCAGATTCTAAACTGACTTTAAAACAAACTCTAAGTTGACTTTATTTTTCTTAACTCCCCCTAATTTCTAACTATTTTGGTGCCATGCAGTACTTACGCCCATAAAAAGAGTCTATAACAAGTATGCATGTCAAATAAGCTAAACTAAATTGTTCCATCTCAAAAGGCAATGGTAACAACTATTCCAACAAAGAACAATTCGAAAAAAGTTACAATTTTTTGGCATACTACTTTGTTTCCCGCAAAAGGAAAGCATACTTGCAACATCGGCCACAAGAATCATACAAGATGGAAAGTTGACCAGATTGGAAGAAATATGGGAGTTGGAATGATATTTTAAACATGAAGTTATGACTTGTGTATTTGCATGCAACGTGATTCTCCTCTTTGAAACCAATTTCTGAGCACCATAAATACCTGTAATTGAAGCCCTTTACAACAAAATATAACGGTGGTCCAACTTTCATGTACTTTGCAAGGTTATCAAAGTAATCCTAGAATAATAACAATCAGCATATTCTTAAAAGAAAAACGAAAGTGACTAATGAAGCACTAAAAAGAACACTTGTGACTCAAACCTGTAAATAGGAATTTCGTGGCAGAACAATTTGCTGCTCCAATCCTGGTTGCAGTCTAGTAGACAATGCCTGATTAGAACAGAGGAACCACAACAGGTGAGCGATAACATAGCAACAGTTTTTTTATGAAAATGCATAAGATGTGCATATTGTTTGCATATTATGAAGAGAAATGGTCACAATGTTTTTGGATCCACTTTATAGGGAAATGATGGGGGAGCGAAGAAAAATTGGCCCTAAAGTTTTTTGCGTCAGTCTCAAGAATAGATTTTTGGGTCAATTCTATGGGCCTCTCTTGGAGGTGCTCTTAGCATATGCTTTTGGTAATGACTGTTATCTACTCTAAAATTACAATTTCAGAATGCTCATATCAGTACATCAAACTGCCCTCTTCCTCTTCATAGCATGCTTATCTAACTTAAGAAAGCATTAGTGAAGAGCTTCATATAATGAGTCCATGAAAAGACCATCCCATGCAGCAGAAGTAAACTAACACCACACTCAGTCTCCAAGCGAACATGTCTCTCACAATGGGAAATAAACGTAAAACAATGTATACTAAGTGTCATTAGTCATTTCAGCAAAAAAATTGCATTAGCCAATGACTGGATATATAAAATGCAACTAGACTAACATATGCATAACATATTCCAAATTGATGGTCACCAGAATTTCTAAGAACTACAGATGATCTCTTTTAGTAGTTGATCGCACTTCCATCAGAGAACTTCATTGGAAGCAAATGAAGTACACTGGCTACTATGTAGAAGAACAGGTATGTTGGTCAGATATAAATCTCTTGGTAGAAGCAATTAGAGGAGGAATAGCAACGACAGTGATGCATGCAAGACAAGTAGAAAACAGAAAAAAAATACTTACTATGCTTGCAAATGCAAATCCTACAAACATAGTGATTACAACAAACTTCACTGCCCGATAACCAAGAACTGGTCCATGGACATCCTGCACGTTATGAGGGATAGAGATTAAAATTCTGTCAAAATAAGATAAACCAAGAACCTAAAACATGGCTAAAACCAAAGTAGAAAAAACATCAGAAGCGACAAAATACTTACCTTCATATATCTCGCAAGCAAGTGGAGCTTCTGCTCATCACCACCTGCAATTTGCAAGGCATTAATTCAAAAATAAGTTAGGGAAGAGCCAAAATTACCTCACATGGACTACTGTAAATTCTAGGTTGTCCTAAGGAAATCTAAAACTTACTTAACTACCTACCAGCACCAGCAGCCGTACTCGACGAAATTTTTACACAAGGGACACAATCAATCCTGCCATCTTGAGCCCTCCTCAAGTCAAATACAATAAGAGCTACAAAGGATGTCACTTGGAGAAGGAAATCCATAAGGACCGCCAGTGCTGCACGAGACACAGTTAAAAACTGCTAGAAGTGAAGCAGAGTGAAAGCAAGCCAATGTAGAAAAACGAACCAGCAAACATGGCAAAGACTCTAGTCGCAGGCATTGGATTGATTGCACTCACAGCAAAAGCCAATACTTCAGCCAAACTAGCTAATGTAATGGATGGTCCAACTTCCACCAGTGCATCACTTATCCGTTGTTCCAAGGCCAACTGATCTGGCTGTCGCTTGACAGCATGCACAAGGATGCACATGTTGTCGACACCAACCTAAGCACAATAACAGCTGTAAGTTTCTTTATCAAATTGACAATCTACCATCTTACTATCATCCATCCGTGAACTTCTACGCATATAATAGCCTCTCTTTATTTTAGTTGCAGCATAATCAGAATTCAGAAAACCTATATCCAGAGACCAAATAAAGTAGCATCAATCAAGGTCCAACCCCTTCAGGGGAACAGTAAAAGGGCCTCATGTAGTCACAGCATCAATACAAAATGTAAAGAAAACAACCGCAGGAAGTTCAAGATGGCAATCAATACGCCAATAGAGGTAACATAACAGGAAACAACAAACACCTTACAGATAATATTACTGTTCAAAAAAAAAACTTAAGAATAATATTTATTATGTATAAGTATAAAGATCTATAAGAGCAAAGGGAAAATGTTGGAATAACAAGGAACATAAGCAGTCAAAAATAGTTGTTCTGAATCCAGGCAAGTAGACAAAAAAAAAAATCAGAGGCAAATCAATCACAACAAGTCTCTTATGTGGTTCACTGGAAACCAATTTTAAGCAGAGGTTGTTCATGGCATTTCAACTTCTTGTAGCATTTCAATATTCAACATGAAGAACTTGAAATCAGTTAGTAATGTCAGAAGACTTACAGCAAGCACAAGAAATGGAATCACTTCCATAATGATCAGGGTTGACTTCACTCCAATAGCACTAAAGAATCCCATAGATCCTACAACTGAAAGCAGCACCAGAACAACCCCAGACAAGCCAAGAAGTACCTGGAATTTAAAACTGTCAAATGTTTGTCAAGTCAAAATGCACCGTAGAGCAAGACAATCTTTAAATCAGTATCTGACAAATAAATTTGCTAATCAGAAACAAACTCAAGATCAAACTATTATGTAGGATATCTAAATAAACGTATATTTTCTTGTCTGACATTTCATAAAAAATCTGTCCAACAGTAATGCAGGTCCCTTACTAATATTACATAACCAGTATCAAAAAGTTTATAAGCAATTGTACAGAATTGTGAAGGTGGCTAACCAGTAAAAGTCTATCTGCAATTCTACAAAATCATAAAGGTGGTAATTTGTAAAAGTGTGAGATATTTCAGGAATTTAAGAAATAGCAAAAACAATAAAAATACTCATGGTACCACATTTTACTTTTTTGGGGGGAAACATCTGACATTTTTCATTTCCAAAGTATTTATTTCGATCATAGACACATAAAAAATGTTGTCAGCACAAGAGTAGTAAAATCATTTTGAGGAGAACCATGTGCCATGTACCTAGAATCCATATAATAACTATGAAGCTAATAACGCATATATATTACTCTTAAAAGTAATCAAGAATGAGGAAAAGGTCAACCAGGCGTGACAAAGAGCTGAATGGTCATTTTATCATATACATACCTTTGATGAAACAAATAGTGCCAGCCAACAAGAAGGACGATCTCCAAGTGTGAATGATATATATGCAAACATTACAATGTAGCTAATCTGATTTCAATCAAAGGACACAAATAAGAATAGAGCTGAAATGTTACTGTCTTCTACAAATTAAGGAGCTTTGCATATGTAAGATATTTACCACTATTGTAATTGCATCAGCTGTACTCTCTCTGTTTAATTCATCCTGGATAGAACTCTCAGATGAAAAGGACATCGTCAGGTTCTGTCCTAATATCATTGGCTGTATTTCTTCCTGAAAATAGTTTTAGGTTTCATCATATGTAATTTCTTACTGATGCGAAATATATAAATGATATGCAACTTCTTGCAATGGATAAACCAAAAGCTAGAAGTATTGTACATACAGATGACAACAGCAGTAAAAAATGCTTCTAAAACTAAAAGTAGTATTGCCAACCTTAACAAGTTTAATAAATGCTCTTTCCCAAGCCACAGCCTTCCCATTCTCTTGTCCTGTTGTCTCAACCATGTTATTCACAGGATAAGTTATCACAAGCGCAGAAGCCTGCCAAGCAACAGCAGTGAGATATCAGAACATGAAAAAAAAAATTATTGCCAAACAGGTGTAGTTAATAGTGAAGTATTACCTCGGTAAAATCGCTTCCTGGAAAACCACCTAAAATTGTACTAGGATCAATAGGTGATTGAAAAGTGCTCAAACATGTCTCTTCAGAAGTGTAATGCTGCAATATCCAAGATAAGTTTTTAGGTACGGCAATTAACAAGATGAAAACCTAACAGGTACCATGAAGTCAGTACTCAATGGAAGTATGGAACGCACACATGCCATTAGTGCATCATGAAAACCTATAGCCCCAAGAAAACCATCGTAAATAGATTAGATTAGAGTCATTAGATTATAGTAACCATGCCTCAATAAGTAGGTTAGGCCAGGCTAGATATGAAACCCAACAATTTTATTTTGAGAAAAGGAAGTAAAAGAGAGAAAGAGATAAGAGTAACAAAAAAAACTAAGATTCTGGGATATGAGTTGCTAATTTCCATGCAGTCCTATCATGAGCTAAGTATCTAGGTACATTGCAATAACTCAAGTCTCGTTTTATCGCCTCTTCCCAAGTCAACCTTGGTCATCCTCTGCCCCTCCTAAGCTTTTCCCTGCCCTTTAGAATCCCATTGTTACCAAACTCAATCTAAGACTTCAGTAAATGTTCCAATAGAACCACCAAAAAATATGGAATGATCAGATATTTTGGCGGTACCAAATTACCTGAAAGCAGAACTTAGCGTGATCTATACCCGCATCATCATACTTTTTAGGATCCATCTGGAAATACTGCAATATTAAACACAACAGTAGAATTAACGCATCTGTATATTCGTGAAAAAATATGTTGGTTTCAATGCAGGTACCAGACATTACAAAATCATCACCTGCAAGACACTTTGAGTAGCACAGTTTGTACCGAGTGGCTTTAAGCAAATGTCAGCTAGAGATACTGTTGACCCAGAGTAATTCACGCGTAGATCATCAATCTTTACTAGTAAAAAGAAAGATGAGAATCGTACTGTAAATTCAGTCCCAAATTAGCATTACTAAGTGGATCAATTACCTTCTTTTGAATCTGAAATAGTAATTTCATATTGTTATCATTTACAATTGCAGCAGCTTTGGACCCACCAGATGCAGAAGAGGCTAAGACAAGCTGCAATTATAATAATTGACAACATAAATCACTGTTTAGATATCCATCTTCCAATGGAAAACAGGGCAATAAAGCCACATATAAGAGGTCAAAAGAATTACAGGAAAAGGGTGCTCAATGTGGCAGAAGTTCAGCTAATACAATTTGTAACAAACGTCCATTGAACAAAAGAAAAACATTGCAAGCTACACGGACCTGCTCAATCCTATAAAATGGTGCAAGGTGACTGTCAAAATAATTCTTCTCATCAGCAGCTCGACTTCCAGAACTGACCCAAAGCTGACAAAAGAGAGGAAACAAATCTTATTACTGAAATGGAAATGTATTCCTAATTGCTTGTTCAAATTTACAAAGGATTTTTTTCGAATGTTTTTACAAATGCTTCTAAATTATGCCAACTCTTTTCTATGGGCCAAGGTTATATTTTATGATTTATTTAAAAGAAATAACAGATCCAATAGAAAGCACTAAGAAAAAATAATTTGTTTATTTCTTTTTATGTATGCTTTGAACCTTAGACCAACATTAGAGGTACAATATTAAGGATAACACCCCATACAGAATACTAACAACCTGCACTCTGATTGTTGAGTTTTTTTACATAATATTTTTTTATACTAATAATTTGTATTCAATGGCTAGGTTTTGCAATATATTTACCATTCTCGAAAAAGTTACATGAAAATAGTTATAAGCGTAGAGAACGGAGCGCAAAACCCTAGCAATGTTTGGGATATATTTAGATGTAAGAATACAATGATGCAAAAAAAATCAATAATGGACTAAAAGAGTATCTGTGATTTCATTTTCTTATGCTTCAGTTTAATAATATTTTATGAATTGTAACAGATGCAGTTAGTCTTATCCATAAGCGCGATAATTCAATAAATGTGCATCGAAATTATTTGTGATATCCATTTCTTTCATTTGCTGTGTTCCATATTTACTGAATACTTATTTATGAGCATTAAAATATAAGCACGGTACTTGCACCAAATAGACTGTAGCATAGATATTGAATACAAAATTCCAGTTCGTTGTAATATCGTGAACTGTGACTATTCCAGGAAGAGTAGGTGTTATTACTTATACTATGAAATGATAATGGCTAAATTGATCATAGTTACAATAAATTGTATACCTTTTCTGGTCGTGTTTCAACCTTAAAGCGAATGAAACCAATGCACAAGAGGATAGGGACAAGCACAGATACACATAACACAAGGAGAGGATGTCTAGCGATGAAAATTCCATGCTTCCTGGAATATTTTGGATGGATTAGTACTGGAGACTTGAATATATAATTATTTGAATACAATTGGAAATGAATCCAACCTAAAGAAACTCGACATGTAAGTTTGAATAAAAGAAGGATGAGCTGCTTGGACGGAAGAGGATGTAGCTTCGGATGCCTGATGTTGAGAGAAATTACAAGACAATGAACTCGTGATAAGTAAGGAGTAAGGTGCTATCTAGAATAACAGAATTTATTATGATAGGTCAGAGAAAGAAAAGAAAAACCTAGGGAAACATGCTAGAAGGAACTAAAACTAATAAACAAATACTCTACTTAACCAAGCAAGCACAGGCCTTCAGGGATAATCTGGGAGAAAGAACCTGAATGGAGTTATGAGGACTCTGGCCATTTTTGTTTGAATGTGACTTATCATCTGAATTGGGTTTTGTTTGCGAGAAGCCTGTTCTTCCTCGTGTTCTGTATAACAAACCCAACAGCAAAAAAGCACACAATAATACGAGATAGACAATTGCTAGTGAGAAGTCCAAGCATTTGACCTGTAGATGCCAAAAGGAACACAAGTTAATTGGTGTGGTAATAGTTTAAGGAAACACCCTAAACATTTTCGCAGTGCCAAATTTTGAGACAAAGAATGTCAAATGAAGTTACCATGTTAATTTAGAGTGTCGGTAAGGTTTTGGTTACAAGAGAACTAGGATGCGGTTGAATAATAAACTATAGCGACCATATAATTTCTTAATACCCATTGCAACATATAATAATAATTATTGTGTGAAATCATTTGTTTGCCATAGTTAACTTTCAGTGTACTTCATGAATCATGATCCAGGTATGAGTGCAAACACATGAGAATAATTTATCTACATGTACTCTTTTGCCATGAGTTAGAGCATAGAACTGCAAAATTTACAAATTGTTACAAAAAGAAAGTCAAAGCATGGTATTCTAGACTCGGCCCTTTTGACCATGACCATAAATATATTTAAAAAACAGATTGTAGCTACCTTTAAAGAACCCATTTTAACTGAGCAGGAGGTCTCAGTGTTCAACTGAGGTGACAAGGATCCCGCACAAACATAAGAAGAAGGGCAATCACCACATGAGCAGCCCAAAGATGGATCCCCACAAGAATAAATTGTAGAATTCAGAGGCTTCACACCAGATGAACCACTAAAATCTGATCGATATGTTATCAAATAAGGTGACCCAGGCTCATTAGGATTTGCCTGCCGCCCCATAAATGCAAACCACTCTGCAATGCAAGTATAAAGGCCAATAATTATACAAGAGTCGCTCAAAGATGATTCCAATTGGAACAAAGTAACCCATGCATCCAAAACTAATTAGTTTACTCTCCGGTCTAGGAATAGCTTATTAAACAAAGGAACCCATTTTTTCCCTGCTGGGACTGTACAGTACTGTTTTATTTCTCCTTTTTTTAATAAAATTGCCACGGAAGGGCTTCCCTTACTGTGTCTCCTTTATTTAGAAAAATGTTTCAAGTGTTCATCCAAATTGTAACTTGTAAGGTTGAAAATAAATGCCAAATATAAGGATTCATAAGAATGAGGCTTGCAGAAACATAGTTGCATTTAGCTTGGTAATAGATACATCCGTAAAATTGGGTTTATCATCAAACCTTTGTAAGTTTTAGCACCACCACCAAGAAAATCCATTGCACGTGTGTTCAAACTACCAAATTTAACATCCTTGCATGAGTTATATAGCTCTTCACCATAGTTTGTTGTTACATAGTAATCTATGCCATCAACAGTTGTAGTGTTGTTGACCTGCAAAGGTACAGGGATTGTTTTTATGAACTTGAATAAACATATGAATTATCCATAAACATGCTTTTATTTAAGAAAAAGTACTGAGTACAGACATAGGTGGCAAAAAAATGTGAAAAGGAGCTGATCCAATCACATGAGTTGACGTGACAAAGTATATGCACTAGGAAAAGAAAGACCTGTTTTACTGATGTCACATTAATGAAGAGGCTCTGGTTTGGGGAACAAGACATCTCGCAAAAAAGATTCAAGAAATTCCTCAAGCATGCTGGGCATCCAACAAGAAATGGAACAGCCTGCAAAATGTTGAAGATACCGGTAACTATGTTGTGGAGTTTCGTTATTGAGCATACATTTAGAATATAGAATGCCAAGGAGATGCTAGATCATGGCATCTGGAAAAATGAAGTTGTTTGACTCAGAAAATACTACTTAAGAATATAATAAGAATTTCCGTACTTGTGGTAAAGAACAAGGCTTGTGGGTGTAAAATGGAATAGACCCCTTTAGGTAAATAACGTACTGAACATTTAAGCAACTAATTGCAGCACAAGGTGTTAGGACATACAGAAATACCATGACAAAGACCAATAAACAAATGATAATAATAATTGTTGACATGATTCTACTTGCTGCCACGTACATGTTAGTTCATGCTGTCATAGAGGCTTCTTGATATATGTTCAATGAAGTGACTCTCAACCTCATGTTAAACAGGCATCTTGTCACTAACAAAATAAGCACCAAATTCATGGTTGCTAGCCACAACTTCGCAAAATATTTCTTGGTAAAATATAAAGTATGCATACATTGCAAAAGATTGTTTCCGTAAACATTAAGAGCAATCAAAGCTTGTTTAGTACCACTAACATTATTACCCAGGAAATCATTTCGACTTTCAAAATAAAAGAGATGCTACCACATGGATTTGCTAACTCAAGTGCACAGTCCATATACTTCAACAGTGTGGGCATTTACCTGTTGGACTTGTTTGTGTAACGTGTCAAACTGATCTACTGTACAACAGACATTGCCAGTGATTGTTGGGCACAAACTTTGGATCCTTGTAGAAAACAAAATGTCTGGCTGGAAAAATATAAACATCATTTGGTAAACATGTATGCCACATTTGGTATACAAAATTATGCAATGGTAAGAATTACAATGTGTGTCCTATTAAATTGTATTCAAACTAAGTAGCCACCAAGGATCCTGTCATCACCTTAGCAGCTTTGGTTGCATTCACACAATTCAAGACCTTCCCGTCACTTCTTTGTCCACAAATGCCATACATTGAACAGTAACCTTCTGCAGGTACTACCCTACGAAAGCAAAATGTTAAAGCTGGATACGCACAAAAGGCTCCACGAGTACGAGATACAACATTAAGCACTAAAAATTTAAGCACGTCAAACATAGTAGCATATCTTAGGATCACTGGAGCATATCTTAGCTGGTCTAACCAACCTACACATAGTAAACAAAGGTCATCCTGACAAATTACCTTGAAGTTCCATTGGATTGTTGTGCGCTGATCGGAAACACTAGAAAACCGATCTGCATAATTGAAAAAAAAAACAAGAGTTGCACATTGCTTAGACAAAGTATCATTCACATGATCACATCGAATGACAACCAAATCAACATGACTGCATATTACATCTCTAACTAGATCATAAAAACAAGAAAGGAGTAACCTCAGCTACCGATATTGTCTGCCCCCAGCAATTACGTACTAGTCTTTCAGCTGTCACGCCCACCAATAAGCAACTACAGCGGCATTTGTAGAACACTGGCAACTAGAAAACCCAAATAGCATGTCGATGTGTGCAAATTGAACTATGTATAAAATTATCGAATTGGACTAGAGTAGTGATGGTGTGACACTGGTATGGTTTCAAACCATCAAGGGGTAACATAGAGAGAATTTTGGTCAGGACTCAGAAGCATTGTTAGATAATACTTTCCAGTAGCAAACAAAGATTTAATGCAGATACCACCAAGACAGCAAAAACAGCAAATTGGCAAGTTCTCGTCAGAAATTAGAATACAGCTAGTGGCTTGTTGAGCACATAATTGTCAATGGTACTAAAACTGTGGAAACAATTTTAATAATGCGCCCCAAAAAGTTAGTTCAACAATGGAGCATCAGGACATGAATAACTAGTCATGTCAAAGTACCAGTCCTGTCTAAGGACTATTGCAGCAACAATGACATTCACGTTACAGCTAAACACCAGACTAAAGTTGACAATTCAACAGCTTGATCACTAAATTAGATAACGGAGCACAAAATTTAAGTGTAGAAGCATATACGTTCAAGGTAAAAATCTAAATCACATTGAAACATAAATATCTTTAATCTATTTGGGCATGCATATAAAAGGTTGGATGAGTGTTGGCTAAGCTACGTATTTTGCTAAATTCTGAATGAACTTGCAGCTTAAAAGAAAAAATGTAAAAACTACTTGTCATGTATGGGTGAAAAAACTGCGGCAGCTAGAAGTTCGAAATGGTACTAAGCACTGTAGTTTTCAGTGTTTAACACAACTCAAACGCATCACATTCTGAAAACAAATAACTAAAAGAAAATAAGGGAATCTCGCCATAGTATGATCTCGTGAGGCCTATAATCTAAGACGTACCGCACAACATGCAGTTCTAGATAAACTTGAAAAAACTAAAAAAACCGACCAAATTAGCAAACGCTGCGTATTACGATCAAACAAATGCTGTGTATTACAATCAAACAGAGGAATCTAGAACCTAACAAAATATATCAGATCAAACACCAAGCAACTTGGGATCAACTAAACCGAACGAAGTTTACTGATCTAAGCGGGTGAAAGGGGGAGAAACACCCGGATACCAATAAGGCGAAATTAATCGGTTCCAGTCCTCCAATCCGAAACTACCACACGTCAGTAACTGGCAGTGAAATTCGGTCATGCGTGTAGGGAAGAAAAAAAATGTCAACCCCAAATGTTTCCAATCCTCTTAAATGCGGCATCGAAATGGCAACTCGCACAAACAACGCAAAGGCAAATCCAAAAACACGCAGAAAATTTGCGCCGATAACAGACGTACTCGGCGCGTTGCGAACTGGAACTACTAAAATCGCAGGTCCTCCATACAGCCGTGCAAAAAATAAGAAGGAATGCAATTAGCGAAGGGACGAACGGGTCGGTACGCGCTACGCAGGCAACAATTCCGAGAGCACGACGACCAAAACCCCACCGCTAAAACCCTGACCCACTAGCGGCGGCGGCCGCCATCACCGCCACGACGCGACCCAACACCCCAAGCGCCAGTGCCAGTTGAACCGGAGAGAACTAGAGAAGGTGAACTCAGTCACCTGCACCAGAGCGATCGCTGCGGCGGCGAGCCCTCGCCAGCACCCGAAGGGGGCCATCATCCCCTCACCGTCGTGGCAGCGCGAAAATGCCGGAACGGACGGAATGGGGGAGACAGCGAGGAGGAAGGAGGAGGCGCAGCGATTGGTGTTGGGATGTGTGGACTTTTTCGGAGATAGCCGTCCGGCCGCGATATATAACGCCGGGGGAGACCGCGCTGTTCACGAGGCCACTGGGTCGCCGGGGCGCCACTCACTCACCGGGTTAAATGAAGGAAAGTTTTTTTCGAAACCGTTAAATGAAGGAAAGTAACTGAAAATTAAAGATTACTCTATTGAATCGTATGTGTAGCATTTATATTCAGATTAGAGAGATAATTTGTAAATTTTTATAGAGGCCAACGGGATTACCTCGCCGTTTGTCACCTAATTATCTGCGCGTCTTCCGATCTCCAGCCCACCACCAGCTTGGCTGTACTGGTGGGGCTATGGTTTAGGCCCACGCGTCAGCAGTGTTTTCGACCCACATGGGTCACAACATCCGTGTGACCGTGCGGTGTGCGTAGCCGGAGATGTGGTGAGCCAACCTGGCGGTGATCCGATCCGTGTGGGTTTTGATCTTGGTGGTGGACTGGTGGGGAACTGGCGGCCAACCAATACTGCCGCTATCTCTGAATCAGTCTCCTCTGGAGTTGACTCTTTACCATTTGCTTTTACTTACCGGCATGTGTAAATCACCTGAAGTAGACTCAACTGGACAATGGCAGGAATTGTGAACGATTTGCAGGATAAGTTTGGGATCTATTTATCATTGTTTGCTACTCCAGTATATAAGGTTTTCATGATACTAAAAAAATAAAATATACTCCCTCCTTATCCTTATATTTGTTGTTCATACAAATTTTTCTATTTATTTGTAGGTCAAATCGTTGTTGGAAGCATTAATTATATCGATAAAGAGGGAGTATTAGAGGTTCATGAATTCGTCTGTGTATATCTTCAATGTCCACAGCTTTTATTTTGTAGTATCTCCAGGTTCATGGATCTGTCCATCTGTAACATTTAAATTCACAACTAAATAAGTTCATGAATCTAGCTATAAATGCAAAATAAAAGTTCAAGGAGCATGTACTTCATCACACTAGAATTAATTGAATGAGATCAGTCTCCAACACTCGGAGTATTCTTCCAGTCGTAGTCAGCGTACTCGAATAACATATTGTGCTCATGCGGATAGAGTGTTTGACCATGCAATACGCCCAAGAAGCATGTACCGTATTTTCTGAACAGGAACATGCTTCTGGCAACCCAAAGTGGCAACCCAAACCGAATGCAACATTCTCTTCTTAGTGCCTACGCACTGCTTACCCCAAACAAACGTCAAACTACCCCCCCCCCCCCCCCCCCCCCCCCAAAAAAAAAAAAGATTGTCATCGCGCACGCTGACAAATGATTATGCGGCACTACTGAACTGATGATGATCCACGCGTGCCCATCCATGGGGCCGTCGCTATCGTACCAACAACCGGATCCAATTCCTCCCAGCGGTGGAGCAATCGAAACGAGTGCCGACTGCTGTGCTGAGGCGCACGGTCTGCTCGGTCTTTTCGAGAAGGGCACTTGTCCCACGCGAGTGCTTGACTGCTTATCCACAACCACCTCCAATTGAGCAAACAAAAGCACCAAAACACAGGCCAGCGAGTGCTCGGAAAAAGGTGATGACCGGCATGATTGGGGGCGCATCATCTCTAGCACGAAAAGCGTAGGCAAGGTACTTCTGCAGTTCACACTCGGTGCGTGCGGAGGATCCGAAGTCACGTTAGACGCCGCGACGGTGAAACAGATGGGTACTAACCGTAATAATTACCGTCAATTTTTTTTACAAGCTCTAGTGACTGATGACTGCTGAAGGGAGTTGCCAGTTAATGATCTGACACCCCGGTTGTTGAGGCGACCACTGCTGGCTGCCTGGCTCGAGTAATCAATTTCAGCTGGGCGGGAAATTAGACCATCCGCAGTGGTACACTGTAAAGCATACTGGATATACTGTTTCGCAGTGTAATTAGAGTATGCACTGTAAAAGTTGAAGAGGAATAGTGTATAGAGATAGTGTATAAAATATGCTTTAGAGTATGCTGGTGCGGATTGTCTTAGTATGGTGGAGAGATTAGTTTCCAATTCAACACCGAAGTGGATCCTGAAAGCATAGGAGTGAAGAGATAAAATCAAGATGTTTAAAACATATGTAATCCTTAGGTATCTTTTATTTTTCTGCGAGTAGTTCTTGAAATCTGAATGAGTTTCAGTATGTCTGTAAGCCTGAATGGTGACAGTTGCTGTCAGGTTATGCTAAAAAAACGTTGATCTATTTAAAATTGCGGATCCTTTTTCCCAATAAAAAGGTGACACAAGGGTTCTCGTCAAAACAAAGATCATCAGGTGAGACGGCTGCGCACTGCACAGCCATGACCCACCCCGACACGTCGCTGTGGGCGCAGACCGCGCAGCCGTATGGCCTCCCCGGTCTATGTATGGGAAACGGAGCGGCGGCCCTGCGGGGGTGGGGGGTGCTACGACCAGCTGTGGGCTGTGGCGCGCCAGTGGCCACGTCCAGCGGAGGACGTCGCTGTTCCCGGCGCCACATCTCCGCTCGGCGACGAGAGGCCGAAGTGGTTGCGTACACACATACGCGCCGGCGGTCCTGTGGGCTGCAGCGCACCGACCAGTGTGTAGCGGGACCGCGGTAGTTGAGCGTCGCGGTCCTGTGACCTGCAGCGACATCATTGCTTCACAGGTGTAGAGCGTTGCAGGCTACAGAAGGTACGTACAGTCTGCCCCCCTCTCTTCCCGGCGATCAATCGACCAGTTACTCTCCAGCGCCTCAGCAAGTCAGCATGTTTTTATTAATTACTCCCCCCGTTTCACCGCTGGAATTTCATTTCGTGAAAAGTATGTCTTCATTATTTATGTTGATGCAACAAAAGAAATAATTAAGAGGGAGGAGAGAGGTGATTCATCTATATGAAATCACGTGTACATTGTTTCTATATTGGTATTGCTAATATCCCTTATATATTTCTTTAGTATCTGCACTGGATCCATTTAAGTGCCTCTGCATCCACTTGATAATACTAGTACATAGTAGCAGTAGAATCATGAAGTCTTTCTAGTTGAGCATTAAGGACGGAAGAGGACGTGTTCATTCTCACTCTGCTGACTCGCTGTGCTGCCTGACACTGACCTTAATCCCACCAGTACTGAAGTGGCAACCTTCAAGAACGGCTATTTAAACCTCTTCTTCAACTGTAGCTGGTGCAGATTAATCGACAGCTACTCGATACATACTCTTGTTCGTGGTACGTCTGCGGGCCGCGCTCATGTGAAGCCGGGGACGGAGTGGCCGTAGCAACTAGAGCAACGCAGATTGCATTCATTATTCAAGAAAACGCTGCCCCGATCATCCTCTCGAGGCGAGCCAGCGAAGTGGCAGAGGAAGCGGGGCGTCAACCAGAGGATAGAGACGTCTTTGCTCTTGGGTCTGAATTCTGACGTTTTGCATGCGGACGAGCCTAAACCGGTTCTTCTTAGCAAAGCAACTGCGTGCTACGTACGCAGTCCCAGAACGGCTTCCTGCCATAAGCGATGCCAGCTCCCGGCCTGTGCTGGCAGGTTGCAACCATGCGGTGGCAGCTGCGGTTGTTCCGGTGTCCTCATCGTCCTCCGACTTGTGCGGCCCCGGCCGCCGTGCCGGCTCTAATTACTAAGCTTCCATGATAAATGTGCCGCCGCAGGCCAGGTGAGGTGATGCGCTTCTGCCGTAAGTTGGGGGCACAGCCGGGGCGGAAATCGGTCACGTCCAACCTAAACGCGACGCGGCTATTGAATGGAGATGATGATAACATCCTCAACGATTTCAGAGACGACGCTGTCGTCGTTACTAAGTAAAAGGAATGAATCGATGGATGTTCGTTCAGTTGTCCTTTCGCCTGATGAGATCTGCTGGGAGGCAGAGGTCGAATACGATTTCGATCGTTCACGCACTGAATATTCGGGGGTAAACTCGGGAATGTTCAGAGAATGGATCGGAGCCGGAAAACGATCGAACTGGTGTGCACTTAAACTAAGGGCGCATGCATGGGCACGGATTGTCACAGTAGCTGCCAAGCGCATGAAGTGATGTGTGTACTGGTCCCGGCAGTCCGGACAAACCAGAAAGTGTAGTATCCTGATATGATCGGTCGCCATCAAACTACTGTAGCCATGAAGTGCCACTCGCGACAGCACAGGGAGTCGGTGACGAGGCTAATCTACTCGTGTTTTGGACTTATCGAAGCCGTGAACCCGTGATGCGCCGTGCTCCATACGTGGAGAACATGCATCAGAACCTGCCTTACAGACATGTGCGGGTGCAGCACGGGCACGCAGTTTCAGTTACGGTATTTCCACCCTCCGGAAACTACAGCTACAGTGTATGTACGACAAAATCTGACAAAAGTAGGAGACCGAGAGGAAATGAAAAGATCCTCCTGAACCTGGGCCGGCTAACCAACATCTGGGCTATCTACGTAACACGATCAAACAGGGCCGATCAACAGCTCCGGTATTTTCTTTGAAATCCAGCACCAGCGACAGAACACAAAGACAAGGTTTATGGATAGCATCAACCATAATGTGGGACCAACTATCATCTGTCCACGCCAGGTCAACCAATTTTTATTACGCCACTTTCCGGACTATTCAAGTTACTTTCTACATCACATTTGGAAGTTCACTGTCCAGTCCAAAAGGAAAAATAAACACTCTAATCGCTGGCTCTTCTAGCCCTGTTTCTCCTCTTGAAAACATCTTCCCTGAACAGCTTGGTTTCAGTCATCAGGTCCGAAGCAGGCTTCTGCCGGATGATCTCCTTCTCTTTCTCGAGCATTCTCTTCCTCTTTTCGAGGGCCCTTATCGCAAGAGCGTTCTTCTCCTTCTCTTGTTGCTCATCATCGCTTGTTTGCTCATCAAGCACACCCTGTAGAAACCCATGAATTATGTGTTGCATTCGTGTAGATAAGTCAGAACTGCATCAGATTGCTACAGACATTGGCCGGTAAATTCACAAGAAAAGAGGAATAAAACAAATGCTATCAGAATACCTCAAGATCATAAATAAGGGAGTCCAGAGACTTGATTTTCCTGTGAGGCCACCGAGGTATCCCATATTCCCTGCATTTCTTCTTCAGTATACTGACTCCAATTTTCAAAGTCTTCGAAGCTTCTCTGATTGGAAGATCGAAGCACCGAGCAATATCAGCTAATGTAATGCTTGCTACATGCCTCTTGTTGGCTCTCTGATACTTCCGAACCGGTGGTAAAAGTTCTGCATTTGTCATATAGAAAATATTAGGCATCCAAGTAGGAAAAAAAGAAAGAAAGAAGAGCTATCCAATATTAAAGAAACCAATGACACTTCAAACTTCCAAAAGGTGCTATAAATCTTGAGAATATGAAGTTGCTAGTATAGTTTTAGTAAATACCAGATGAAGTAAGAAGTCAAGAAAATAAAAAAGGTAACTGTAAGACTGAGCCTTCAATTTGTCCCCGACCAAAGGGCAAAAAGGGAAGTTGTGACAGGAGCATTTGTAGTAAATTATTGCCCTATTTCTTTGCCCATTACTCTCATTCAGATGTCATGGAGTCCATGAATATTTCATAACAAAAACAAAAGCAAGTGTGGTAAATAACTGACAAAATAAATTCAATACCAAACATAAACATTGGCCTAATGTTAGACCGCTCGCAGTGGTGGACGTTAAACACCCCGCTATGGAAAAAATAGAGTTTGGAGCAACTGTAAACTCCCGCACCGGGAGACTCTATCACGACCTCTATACTAGAGGCCGCTACAGGGCACCGTCAAACTTGGAGGTCGACTGTAGAGACCTCCAAATTGGCGACGGTTGCTTCGCGCCAACCGCGGACGGCACACAGCGGGCCGAGGTCGACGAAACTGGGCGACGCGGAGGACGACGCTGTGACAAAGCTGGCCGAGGACAACGCTTTGACGGTGCCGGCAGAGGACGAAGAACAGCTACGCTCGCCGCGCTTCGGCGGAGGCGGCGCAACGCGAGACGAAGATGACGGAGACGAGGGGAGACGGCGCGGGGAGGAGCAGCACGACGCGGACGCAAGCTCGACGAGCGGAGACCTCGGTGGTTGGAGGCGGATCTATGCGCGGCGGTGCTCCGCGAAGAGGCGAGCGTGGTGCGGCGGTGCAGAGGCGAGGGCGGCGACGATTGGCTGGCTCCAGCGCGGACCTGAGGCGAGCACGCCGCGCGGAGGAGCTGGGAGCTGCGGATCCGATTCTCGAAGAGGGCGGCGCAGAGGACAGCCTGGGCGGCATGGTGCTATCGTGCGAGACGAAGGGGCAGCGCTGGTGGAAATATCGGGAGGAAGAAGTCCTGCCGGGAATGCTCTGGAAGAGTGAGGGGAAAAAGTAGGAGAGAGAAAAAAATGAAAAAGAGAGAAATGATTATAGAAAATAAGAGATAAAGGGAAAAAAGAAAATAAAGAGATGAAAAAAATAAAATGATAGGAATAAAAATGAAATAGATAAAAATAAAATAGAAGATATAGTTATTTGATATAATATAAAATAGATGATAGTTGCTATAGAGGTGCAATATAGAGGTGAACGAGCGTGGAGACCGAGACTGTAAAGCATAGAATCTTTTAGAGGTGACTGTAAAAAGTGATATAGAGGTGAGATATAGAGTTGCACGAGTGCTACCAGTCTTAGCCTTCTATCTAGTTATAAGAAGAACAATGTTAGACTGTTTATATATGTGTTTTTAAGGCCTGTGAGCCTTATTAGGCCAATGGTCCATGTATCAAGTCTCTAGGCCTATATGTACCCATGACACTATCATCAATGAATCTAATCTATTCCATTTCCTCCAATATGATATCATAGCTAGAGGTTTCAAGTTCGAATTCTGGCGGGCGCAAGCTCACTTCTATTTCCACGTTAGAGGCCCGATTGAGCCTCACTTGAGGGGGAGTGTTGAAGTGTATAAGTGAATTGCCTACCCTTCCCCATCAGCTTAAGCTTTTGGGTACAACCGGTCAGCGCAGAGTAGCTTAAAAAAAATGTTTTCAAATTGTCTAGTCGACCCTAGTTGCCTAAGGGGCGATTAGGTCGATTAGAACGATTAGTCATCGATTAGAGTGACTAACCGATCCCAGTCGATGCCTAATCGATGTCCGGTCTTCCTCTACTTTTTTAGAGCAGTACCAAGTCGATAAATACAAGGGAGAGGCAGAGACACGCGGATGGGAGAGGCGGAGGCGGCGCGCAGGGGAGGGGCGGCCACGCGGCAGCAAGAAGGCGGCGACGGGCGTTGGCAAAGGTTATAGGAGGCGGGCGCCGAGTGGCGGCAACGCACAAGGGCGGCCCGACGGGTAGCGAAGTTTGAAGCAGACGTAGGCGGCTTGGAGTCGGGCGGAGGCTGACCGGATCGGGCTGTGCTTGGGCCGTTTGAAGTCCGACGTACATGAACCGTCAGATGAGATCCAACGATCCACATTGTAGATCCACTATAAAACAATATCCCAGCTTTACCCTAGCCCTTAACCCCTCACTTCACTTCTCTACGACGGCATCCAGGTGCGGTGGCCGCGACGTACAGGCGTGGTGGCAACGATGTTCATGCGCGGCGATAACAGCTGTCGAGCGTGTCAGCGACAGCGGCGACGGCCAAGCGTGGCGGCGCCGATCAAAGTGCCTGATCGCTAGACCTCCAAATCAGACGACTAGTCGTCCGATCGGGACGACTAGATTTCTAGTCGCTCTGATCAGGTCGACGGGCCTAATCATGACCAAGGGCGCGATAAGGACGACTAATCGCAATTAATCGGATGACTTGAAAACACTAAAGAAGAAATCTTATTACATATATAGATACCGAGTCCTAGTGCCAGCAAAAACTTTTTTCGCATGGGTCAATATTAGAAAGAAAAAAGAAAACATTTTGCATCTAGCTACATCAACTTCTAATATCTTCCCAGCCAAACATAAAAATACATCAACTTAGCAGGAAATCATTTTTTCTCTCATCTTCAGCTTTGTAGCCTTCTCCTCAGTGGTCTATCATGACCTATGTATAATTTAATCTTTCCTTTATTAACTGTAGTGTTGATAGGTTTATCATCATAATAGGAACCAAATATGAATTCTGCCTTTTTTGAAACGAGGTAGGTTCACTGCTACTCATTAATGGATTGTCGTTATACCATACATGAATCTGTCGGTTAGAAAAGCAAAAGGAACACAACAACTAAGCTAGAAAAATATATCCCTTCAAAATTCTGTTTCTTTCGTTAAAAACTAAGCAGCAAAAGTACATCAAATTAAGCAAAGCACCCCAAAACTTGCCAAGCCACCTGTGAGTATCGAATAATACAGAATAGGGTGGCATTTTTTGTAGCAAACGCTAATCATTTCCAACATGCTGCGGGATTGTTGAAGAAATCCCTTGACAAATCAGACTGTTTGACACAAGCTAGAACTTCTCTACCAATGTCCAAATTGTTGAATATAAGTGAATTGCCTACCATCCCTTGTCAGCTTAAGATTTTGAGGGCAACTGGTCAACGCATACTAGCTTAACATGGTATCAGAGCCAGAGGTCTCGAGTTCGAATCCTGGCGGGCGCAATTTATTAAAAAATAAAAAAATAAATTTACAGCCTACTCCTATCCACGTTTGCAGAGCCAGAAGAGCCTGCACGTGAGGAGGAGTGTTGAATATAAGTGAATTGCCTACCATCCCTCGTCAGCTTAAGCTTTTGAGGGCAACTCGTCAGCGCATACTAGCTTAACACAAATCATCCAAAGTTCCATCTTCGTTAATTTTACTGGGGAAATTTAAAGTAGCAACTAGCAAGAAATATGGGTCCGGATAGGGGAAAACATATCTGTGAGCTACTCAGTGACACTTCAAAATAAAAATGAAACAGCACTGGCATAAACTGCGGTTATAGTGGATTTCAAAATTAAGCAATATATTCAATTACCTGTACCAGATTGAGGATCCTCATCAGAATCAGAATCAGATTCGGACGTATAATCAGTCTCATTAGAAAGGTTCTTCCGTTCACCCAAATGAATAGATCGTTGTTGTTCTTCGGTATCAGAGTGAATGAGCTGTGGGAGGTTCTCCATACTCTGAAACTGAAATACCTTTTCCAGGTCGTTGTACAGGTTAGGCAGACACTTCAGCTGAGGATTCCTGAAAGGGAAAATATTCAAAGCTTTTATCACGGCACAGTGAGTGAATTAAGAATAAAATTCAGCTAATAACGAGGTAAATGAATCAGCTGTTGCTGTGAACTGGGTCCACACATGGTGGGGCCCATATATGGCCACAACCCAGGCGCAGCTCACATCCCTACCGCACCAGCCAGATAGGATTCTAGAAGATTATTTAGGAGATTTGGATCTGTTATAGATAGAATTAGTAGATTGAATCTATTATAGACGGAAATAATAGATAGAGATAATGTAATCTAGGGAATAAAAGATTGAGGTGGTTGGGAAGGATCCCAACCTGTTGTGAACCGTGGTGGGGGTAGTGCCACCGGCTGGACGCCCGGTGACCGAAGATAGGAACAGCCCTCTAGGGAAATTCCTTTATTCTTCGATGAGAGATTACAAGAGGTGAAGGACACATTATATAGGCCAAGGCATGCGCCCTCCTTTGTGCGCCCCAACCGCCCATATCTTCTACGCCCTCAATCTATTATTTTCTAGATTACGTTCTATCTATATCTCTAATAGATCTATTCTAATAAAAGCTTTCCCTTCTAGATGATTTTGTGCCTTGGCTTTCTTCTGTTACGGTTGGGCCTCCTTGTGGGCCCAGTCCACAGCACAACCACCTGGGCGCGGCAGCAGCCCGAGGGGACGCGTGGCAGGGGTGACCCTATATAAGCTGCCCCCTCCCCCTGTAATCTCCATCAAGGAATAGAAGAAATTACCCATTGGGCTGGTTCCTCCTTTGGTCATCGTGGCTGCAAATCCTAGCAGCAGCCAAGACATCTCTCCTCCATCGCACTATCCTCTCTGCAGCAATCCATCCTCCTCCTTGCTGCTGCTCCCTCCCTCGCGCAGTCCACATTTCACAGCAGCTGTTAGTATTGATCCCGGTTTTGGTTGCGTAACTGAATTAGGACTCTCCTCACGTGTCCTGATCGGGGATACAACCACAACAGATTCAGTTGTGGTGGACCCCTCTCACACCCGTGTTGCCTATATAAGATGGGGAGTTCAGGGCAATCGGGCCAAGGATTCGATCTCACCCAAAACAAGTCCCAAATACTAAGAACCCGATCTAATACCACGGGCAGTGAGGGGAAGCCCATCACTCATCATCTCTCGCCTTCACTGACACCAAATCCCACGACATGGCTTCATCCACCACCTCCAACGAAGGTGCACCCAAATACCCCATACCCTAATCTTATTATGATCTAAATTCTAATTATTGATTAATTAGCAATTAGAGTTATCCTATATGTATGCTTGCTTGGTTATCTGCTTAATTGGTCAAACAGAAGGTTTTAGTGGCTAGGCAATTAGGATCACTATCAATCTAAGTTTTCAACATCAGCAGTTCCATTTCCTCAACACAGAAACAATTTGGAAATTGAAAAAGAAAAGGACAAATTTGGCTATCAAAGCATCGCGCAGCATCCGCTTTCGATCTGATCGTACGTACCTGACGGGGCAAAGCATGGTCGGCGGCGGGGAGGTCGGCGCCACGGCGGCGACGGAGTCGAACGATACAATGCAGCGCCACTCGCCCACCGTCTGCCCCTCGCGGAACGCCGGCCGGCCGCGCCAGTCCGCCAGCAGTATCCGCGGCGCGTCGGGGGACACGCCGACCTCGCGGCTGCCGCCGGGGGAGAGGACGAACCCCCGCTCCACCCACTTCTCCCACCGGACCCACCCCAGCTCGGCTTTCCTCCCGACCACTCTGTACCCGTGGACGCTCCTCACGGCGCCTGTATGGACAAACAACGGAAAAGGGGATAGAGAAAGAACCGGGCGTCAGCCACCACACGCCGTGCGCCGCGGAGGAAGAATAAAAACGACCAGAGAAAAAAGGTTCAAGGCAGAGTCGGGTAGGCGTGGCGACCGTGTTCGACGGTGCTCTCGAAGACGGCGAGCGCGGTGAGGGTGGACACAGAGGCGTCCATGGAGATGGAGACGGGTTTACAGGGGGGCAGGGGGGCACGGGGATCGGCTGGCGAGTTGAGGAGTTGCCGATTGCTACTGCTCTGAAAATGGAAGGAATTTGAGGACTCTGGCCTGCAATTGCCGGTAGCAGACGGAGACGGCAGTGGACTTGCGGTTTTTGAGGGGCGGGACAGAGGGAAAGGTGGACGCCAGGAGGGGCTTGGCGTGGAGTAATGCGATTAGACGGTGTAGAAGAATTTGGAAGCTTTCGCGATGCGTGCTGCGAATGCCGCGACCGCAGCGAATGTGAACGCATCCTTCAAAAGCGTTCGGATGCCACAATCAACAAATGTGAACGTATCACATCACTTTGCATTATCGGCGTCACGGATCTCGCGGCAGTAACGCCACCCCCGACTCGACGGTCGCATGTAAAGGTAACGCACGGAACGGGTGTCGCGGCAGTCACGCCACACCCCCGACTCGACGGCCGCATGTTAAGGTAACGCACAGCACAAACGTATGCAGGGCGACGGTCGACAGTTGAGCTATCTTTTCACCTCTACGGTCTCTGCTGATACAAACAATCTCTGATGGTTCTGCGATTGATCTACACAAACAAACAATGTTGCAATGATTGTATGGATAAATTCCTAAATCCCAACGTCCACCACCTCGTGACCAACCCACCGACGCAGCATTCGGCACTTCACTACAAAACAAAACAGATGACGGCACCAAGCAGCTGGGCCAACAAATCCTGAGGGCCGTGAAACCGGCCCGCGTCACACGGCCTCGTCGTTCACTTTCCCTAACATGACGAGCCCGAGCCGTTCACTAGCGGCACAGCCACCATCCCATCTCACGCGGACGCCCCACCTGGCAACCCCTCTCTCTCTCCCACCCAGCCCCCCTCGCCCGCGCCCGCGCACTCGCACGCTCGCATCTCCCACTCCCAGCCAAACCAAGCCCTTGCCAGTTCCGCTCCTCTCCACACTCGCCGGTGGCCGGTGCTCTGTTCTCGCCAGCCCGCCGCCATGAAGTCCAAGTCCAATCCCGACAGCTCGTAAGTCGCCTCCCTCCCGCTCCTACTCTCTCGTGTCATTTGCGGCTCGTAGGTCGGTTCGAGCCACTGATTTTTCGTTCGCGCCCCCGTTTCTCGCGCGTGTGGCTTCGTTGCTGGCTCTCGCTGCAGGTTCAGGGCCTCCGGCAAGCGCAAGGCGGCCGGCGGCGTCGGCAAGCCCAAGGCCGCGCCCACCCCCTTCTTCGCGTTCCTGTAAGCCACTCTCCGCCCCGCGCTCGCCCGCTCGCGTCTCCAGATCTGCGCGTGCACTGGTCCAGAACTTTTAGGGGTTTTAGGATTTCCTTTGATGTGCTGGTTCTGTGGTGATGGTGATAGGGCTGAGTTCAGGCCGAAGTACCAGGAGGAGCACCCCAAGGGCAAAGGCGTCGGCCGTGAGTTCTACGACTTTTGCTGCAGCTTCTTCATAAAAATAAGTTTATGATATGCTAAACAGAAAGCTTCTGTAACAACTTATTAGTTCAACTGCTTCTTAGAATGAACTAAAAGCATGATATAAGCAGAAACTGTTTTCCACTAGCTTTTCAAACAAGCTGCTTTTGTAATAAGTTCCAGCTGTGCCAAACATGACCCTAATATTATAGCTCGCTTCTAGGGTTTTCACATCGATGGCTTATTTGTGCCTTCAATGGCTGGTTTTGCTTTCAGGTCACCAAGGCGGCTGGGGAGAAGTGGCGCTCTATGTCTAGGGAGGTATGTGAATCCTTCCGAAGCTTACACGGTTTCTTGTATTAATTTATACTCCCACTGTCTCTAAATACTTTCTAAATACTTGTTACTTTGTAGTTCAAAAATTAACTACAAAGCGACAAAGATTTAAAAACGGAGGGAGTATGTATCTGCTCATTAAAGGGAACAACAGATACTTTGTCGCTAATGCTTTAATGTTTTCCTTGTATAGGAGAAGGCTAAGTATGGTGGGAGCAAGGAGCAGGAAGACAATCCAAGCAAGCCTGCGAAGAAGAAGGTAGTTCCACTAGGATTTTTATTTGGATAATTTACGGATGCCCGTTGGTTATCATGTGAGCGGTCACTCACATGCATGTTGGATTCTTCCGTCTTGGAAATATGGAATCCATGCAGTTGATGGAACAAGGATTAAACGCACATGCACCTGCTACTTGCCATCCTGTAGAAATTTTTTTTCCGGCTGGAATCATCCACCTCCATTTCCATTAGAAAACAGAGATCATATTGTGGCAGTTACATCCTCTGCTTCTTGAGCAGGCAGACAAAAGAGAACTTAGCTGAACGACTACCCAGCTGAAGGCTATATAACCCTGATATCATGACGAACCTGATAAAAACCAAACCTGGTAAAACCACAAATACTACTAGCCGGCATTAATGTTTTTACGGCAACCAGATACTTAACTCCCCCAGAAGACTAAACACATCATATATAATACACTAAAAAGTGACCCACAGTCTTCAAGCTCCATCTACTTCGGAACTTCCTCTTCAGACAGTTATGCTGGACCATCGTCCTCTCCTTCTGGCTCAAGGGCCGGAACTTCAAGTACCACCGACTCAGTTGCCGAGGCATCAACGACTTCCGACTCAAGGACCGGAGCTTCTGGCACCACCGGCGCACCTGCCGGCTCAGCAACAACCTCTGGCACAACGATCGGAGCCTCGGTTACCTCCGGCTCCGATGCCGGAGCATCCACCATCTCCACGTCTTGAGTCGGAGCTTCAGTCGCTGGTGCTGTCGCTACTGGAGCGTCTTCATGTATGTGTCCCCCGTGGTCCGACACTACCACGGGAGTCTCTGGCGTCGACTCGGGATCTAGATCCACGACAACTGGCGCTGGAGCTGCCGTGACCTCAACCACCACTTGAGGAGGCGCGAGGGTCGGAGCTGGAGCTTCCGCCTGCACAGTTTCGACTGCTGCAACAGAGGTCGTAGCTTCAGCCCCCGTCTTTGATGCCCTGCAGTCGAAAGATCGGAAGATTCAAAATATGACAAAAATAAGAGTGACAAATCAAGGTGAAAAAGCAAAGCTTATCTTGGAAAGCTACCGCTCCAATTGGCGCGGAACTTCTTCACTAGGTGCTTGGAGCCAGAGCCTGCCGTGGTTGGCAGAGCGTAAACTCCGAAAAGTCGCCCGAAGCCTGTCGCCATCGTCGGTGTTGCCCCAGTCAAGGCCTTCCTTGGCTGAGAAGGACTATTGGACCTAGAGCCCATAGCTGGCACTGGGACCGGAGTCGACTGTTTAGAGCTAGCGCTCCTTGAGGACGTCTGCATTGGAGGAGGTGTCACCACCGAAGATCTTCCTCGTCGGTGAGAAGGGGCAGTTGTAGATGGAGCAGACCTGACAGAGCTTCCATCAGCGTGCCTCAACTTCCTCTTCCGGCTAGAAGACTCGGCTGACTCCTTTCCGTTGCCCTTGCCAACGTCAGCAACCCCCTGGCTCGAAGTAGGGGTGACCACCCCCTCAGAAGCTTCGGGTATTACAACCCTGGAGGTCCTGCGCTTCTCCGCTTCACAGAGGTCATCCAGTGCCAGCATCTTCCTCTGGAGCTCCCTGCTGAATTCTGGAGTCATGTTCAGAAGCAGGAAAGAAGCCGGCGGAGTCAAGGCGTCATCGGTGATAGACCCGTGCTGAAGTTTCTTGAGATGGAGCTTCAGAGCTTCGTCATCCAAGTTGGATTTCAAACCGGTTTTGTCGGAGGTTGATTCCGGCAATTCTCCTGGTACTATCGTTGGCAGCCCGCGGAGTTTGTAGTTCGGTTGTGGGCGCGCAGAGATTCAGAAAAAGATGACAAGTTGACACGATGATTTACGTGGTTCGGGCCGCCTGAGCGTAATACCCTACTCCACGGGTGTGCGTTGTTGTTGTATTGAGCGTCTGAGCGCTTGTGTGTAAGAGCAGAGTGTGGGCGTCTCCCCCTGTGTATCGCTCGACCAGTCCTTTTATAGTACAAGGACTGGTCGTTACATCATTAGCCTCACCCGACATGTGGCCCTGGCGGTTACTGATGCTTAATACACAATTAATAAGCTTAATTACCCTTAATAGTGTGGTAACGCGCCTTGACAGTGGCGTTACTTGTATTAAGGGCCCTCCGATTGTGTCATTAAGATAACATTAATGACACTTAATCGGGTCTTGAGGTCTTTAATGTTCCTTGAAGGTCCGAGCCGTTGGAAATCCACCACTCTGTCTGTTGAGGTTAAAGGTCCGGCGGTTGGACGCGTGGCAGCTCCGAAGCTTACTGTCTTGGACGAGTAGGTCCGGTGCTGTTGTACACGTGTCGGTATCGAAGCTTCCCTTTGTCGGGGGTTAGGTCTAGGGGTGCCACACGGGTATCTAGTCCGGAGCTTTCCCGTGTAGGGAATGTAGCTCCAGTTTAACGATACACGTGGCGGCATTAGGACTAACCATAGAAGGGAGGCGGGTCCGGTTCCTTATGACACATGGGGCCTTTGGAGGTCTTCAACTTAGACAGGTGAAGTTCCTTTGCTCTTTTTGCAGTCTCAAGGGGTATTCGGTACGCAGGGTACCGACAGTGGCCCCCTGGGCCCACCTTTGGGAGAGACTTTTTGGATTAAGTCCTTCTGCCGGAGGTGGGTCCATTCTTCGATTTTTGCGTTGTGTCTTCAATGATTTTTGGATGTGCCGTTGAGGTGATGGTTCGCAGTTAAACCATCGCCGCGTGGCGCCTTCAGGATGCGGCAGGTGAGATCTGCGTGTGCGGATCTCACACAATTGAAGGTCGTCGGTTCCCAATACGAAAACTGTATCAGTTCTGCGCGCTCTGTCAGGCCGCCGCCTTCGGGTTTCCCGCCTCTCATGATGACAACTGTTGGTACCCTCCGTAGCGGATACCCATTGGGATTGCAACGATCACAAGAAAACTCCATATACCATATTTGAAGACCTCCGAAGGTCCCACATGTCATGCGTAGCCGGATCTGCTCCCCCGACATGGTTAGTCCCGGGGCCGCCACATGTATCACAAGACCAGAGCTATCACCCACACCTGGGAAGCTCCGGTCAGAATACCAATATGGCACCCCGGACCTAACCCCAGATAGAGGGAAACTTCGATACTGACACGTGTCCAACAACACCGGACCTACCCGTCCACGACGGTGAGCTCCGGAGCTGCCACGTGGCAACCGCCGGACCTTCAACTTCAACTATCAGGCCGGTGGACCCCCCAACGGCTCCGGACCTTCAAGGATCAATCAAAGACTTCAAGACCCGATTAAGTGTCATTAATGCCATATTAATGACACACGATCGGATGATCCTTAATACTGGTAACGGCACTATTAAGGCCCGTTACCAGGCTATTAAGGGTAATTAACCCCATTTATTGTGTATCAAGTGTGTGTAACTGTCGGGGCCACCTGTCGCGCCAGGCTGACGTTGTAACGACCAGTCCTTGTACTATAAAAGGACTGGTCGACGATACACAAGGGACGGTTCCAGACCACTGCTGAACACCCTGATCTAGATGAGCTTCTTCTTCTGGAGCTTCTTCTAGACTCCCGAGCTTAATACATCACCAACACACCCCGTAGAGTAGGGTATTACACTCAGGCGGTCCGAACCACGTAAATCCCTGTATACACGTGTCTTTCACCTTCTTGAATCTCTGCGCTGTTGGTGATCCTATCTCTAGAAGATCCCCTGTGCAGGAGCCGCACCGGGAGGGTGAGTCCTGGCCGGACCAGATCAGAGTCCAAATAGTACTCGGTCCTCTGGCCAGAAGACTCTGACATGCACTCTAGGGGCATGGCGGCACCTGTCCAGGTGTTTATCCTTAATAGATTAAAATAGGTGTCTAGAAGGTAGAATAAAGTCCCACCGGGACAGGTGCATGTGCGGCACTTTTAGAGTTCCAGATTCCATAGAGATATTATAGGAGTCCAGCAGCTTAGAAATATAGTTTCCTTAATAGATAGAGTCATAAGTCTATATAAGGAGTCAAGTTGTATTAGGCTTGGAGTCTGTAACAGGACCTTATATAAAGAAGGTTTGCCCCCCTGTACGGCTGCAGCCCATCAGAATAGAATAAAATATCAAGTTCCAGAGAAACTTCATGTGCCAGCCCTGTTCTGCTCTTGTGCAGTACAGAGTAGCAGATCACATCTGCTGTTCCCATCAACTCTCCTATTTCATTGCTGTATACGCAGGACCAAGCACATGACTCTTCTGTTCAGTGCATTGTGCATTGACCTTCTGTTGTAGCATCTGTTGAATCTGTCCTGTTCGGCTCCAACAGGACCAAAAACCCCAACAGATCATCTACTCTCCTATCTGTTCGGCTGCACAAGACCTCCTCCGAGGTGCTGTTACCTATGCTCTTCTCTGTTCTGTCCAGGAAGCCTCAGCTGGCTTGATCAGACCCTGATCAAGCTCTCAGGAGCTTCTGCACACAGGAACAGAGCAAGACAGGTCCAGGATACCGGAATTCTAACAATCGTGGCATCAGAGCCGAATTTGACCTTGGGTTAAATTCAGCAACATGTCGACAGATCCAAAGACCCCTCCAAGCAGCGGCAGCGTCACCAGCGGCAAGATCATTATGACAACCCATCCGACGGTTCGTGAGGTGAACACGAAAACCGGGTTCCCAATACTCACCAAGACCAACTACGCAGAGTGGGCTGTCATGATGAAGATCAAGCTGCGAGCGTGACTGCTTTGGGAGGCGGTGGAGAAAGGCAATGCAAGCGAGCAGGAGGACATGATGGCGCTGGACATCCTGGTCAGCGCTGTCCCACCGGAGATGATCACGACGATCAGGGAGAAGAAGACGGCGAAGGAGGCATGGGACACGATCGCCCTCATGCGGGTCGGGGCCGACCGCGTGAGAAGACGACGGCACACCAACTTCGGCGTGAGTTCGAGGCCGCCACCTTCAAGCATGGCGAGGGGATTGAGGACTTTTCCCTCCGGCTGAGCGGCATGGTGGCGCGCCTTGCCTCGCTCGGGGAGCCGCTGGAGGAGTCGGTGGTCGTGCAGAAGCTCCTGCGAAGCGTTCCAGAACGCTTCCAACAGATCGTGGTGGCGATCACGACTTTGTTGGATGTGTCGACCCTCACATTGTCGGATGTGACGGGACGGCTCGGGGCTGCCGAAAACGCCTTCGACACGACACAGCAAAGTGGAGGAGTTCATGACGGCCAGTTGTACCTCACTCGGGAGGAGTGGGAGAAGCAGGTGGAGGAGGAGCGGGCTGCCGAGTCTTCAAAGAAGGGCGGCCGCAAAGGCGCGTCAAAGAAGAACAAGAAAGGTTTCGGGAAGGACATTCCGCGGGACCAATGCAGGAAGTGCGGGAAGAAGGGTCATTGGGCCAAGGAGTGTCGGTCGAAGTCAGAGCAGGAGGAGCCGCAACAGCAGGCTCTCATGGCTGAGGCGGAAGAGGAGGGCGTCTTGTTCATGACAAGGACGGCCTCAGTACAGGTGGAGCCTGTACAGCAGCGTCCCACGTGCCCACTTGAGATAGTGGAGGGACGTGTCTTCGCGCACCGCAACAACGACGACGACTCCGATGGTGACACATGGTACCTCGACACGGGGGCGACCAACCACATGACAGGCTCGCGCGCCGTTTTCTCCGAGCTTGATGAGAACGTCGTCGAGACGATCAAGTTCGGCGACAACTCGATCGTGCGGATCTAGGGAAAGGGTACAATCATCTTCGCTGTCAAGACGGGTGAGCACAGGTGGCTCACCGGCGTCCACTACATCCCGCGCCTCACCACCAACGTCATCAGCATCAGCCAACTGGATGAGGATGGCTACCGCATCACAGTACATGAAGGAGTGATGCAGATATGGGACGAGAAGAATCGTCTTCTCACAAGAGTGCAACGCGACGACAACAAGTTGTACTCCGTCAAGCTCAACATCACGCGTCCGGTTTGCCTGACCACGCAAACAAAAGAAGACTTCAGCACGTTCTACATCGACGCCACGGGTCCAGCAACCGCTGGACCAACTGTTCCAGGCCCTGGAACGGACCTACAAGGGCCAATAGTCCCTACACAGGGCTCCGGGGGTGCTGGGACGGCTCTGCAAGGGGCAGGAGGCCCTGTACAGGGCGCCAGAGTTGTTGGGAGATGCGTTGCAGGAGCCGAATGTTAGTGATCCTATCTCTAGAAGATCCCCTGTGCAGAAGCCACACCGGAAGGGTGAGTCCTGGCCGGACCAGATCAGAGTCCAAATAGTACTCGGTCCTCTGGCCAGAAGACTCCGACATGCACTCTAGGGGCAGGGCGGCACATGTCCAGGTGTTTATCCCTAATAGATTAAAATAGGTGTCTAGAAGGTAGAATAAAGTCCCACCGGGACAGGTGCATGTGCGGCACTTTTAGAGTTCCAGATTCCATAGAGATATTATAGGAGTCCAGCAGCTTAGAAATATAGTTTCCTTAATAGATAGAGTCATAAGTCTATAAGGAGTCAAATTGTATTAGGCTTGGAGTCTGTAACAGGACCTTATATAAAGAAGGTTTGCCCCCCCTGTACGGCTGCAGCCCATCAGAATAGAATAAAATATCAAGTCCCAGAGAAACTTCATGTGCCAGCCCTGTTCTGCTCCTATGCAGTACAGAGTAGCAGATCACATCTGCTGTTCCCATCAACTCTCCTGTTTCATTGCTGTATACGCAGGACCAAGCACATGACTCTTCTGTTCAGTGCATTGTGCATTGACCTTCTGCTGTAGCCTCTGTTGAATCTGTCCTGTTCGGCTCCAACAGGACCAGAAACTCCAACAGATCATCTACTCTCCTATCTGTTCGGCTGCACAAGACCTCCGAGGTGCTGTTACCTATGCTCTTCTCTGTTCTGTCTAGGAAGCCTCAGCTGGCTTGATCAGACCCTGATCAAGCTCTCAGGAGCTTCTGCACACAGGAACAGAGCAAGACAGGTCCAGGATACTGGAATTCCAACATGCGCGCCCATTAACGAACTACAACTCCTCGATCTACTAAAAGTAGTGTCGGGAGATCTGCCGGTTCCAAACACCGACAACAACTGTTTGTCTGGGTAAGGACCTCGACTTGATCGTCAAGGTAGCCCTGGGCCCCCTTGTCATTGGCAGGGTGAAGTTTTTGAAATGTATCGTCAGCCCCTCTGTGGTTTTCATCCAAACGTTGCGGGAGCTTACTTAAGAAGGAAAGTGTGCACTGTTTGGGGATTCTTTACGTCTTCATTTGAACTTGTGCTCGAATCCTCCAAACTTTCGATTGCTTTTCATCTCTCGCCCCGCTGTGCTGCGATGAAGTTGGGACTCCCCAAGAGCCGCAT